>PVLC010027292.1:0-22001 GCA_004027655.1 Graphiurus murinus
GGGGATTGAACCCAGGAGCATTCTACCTCTGAGCTATACCCCCAGCCCTATTTTTTATTCTTTTTTTTTGCGGTACTGGGGATTGAACTCAGGGGCATTCTACCTCCGAGCTACACCCCCAGCCCTATTTTTTTATTCTTTATTTTGAAACAGAGTCTCACTAAGTTGCGGAGTGCCTCACTAGGCAGCTGAGGCTGGCCGCGAACCCAGATCCTCTGGTCTCAGCCTCCCAAATGCTGGGATTACAAGCGTGCGCCACCACGCCCGGCTATTTTTTATTCTTTATTTTGAAACCAGGTCTCACTAAGTTGTGGAGGGCCTCACTAGGTAGCGGAGGCTGGCCTCAAACCCTGATCCTCTGGTCTCAGCCTCCCAAATGCTGGGATTACAAGCATGCATCATCAGACCTGGCTGATTTCTCTGTTCTTAAGTTTATATCTTTGCTGCTCTTGCACACTTTCTCTGAATTTATAGGTTTCTTATTTTTATTTTCTCTCTGTGAATGGTATCTTGTACTAAGTTGCAATTATTCTGGGACTTCTTCTGCCCACTCTATTGGTGCCTTTGGTGGGTTTCAGGTGTTGACTTCTAGGATCTAGCAAAACCTAACAAAGCAACCAATCCTCCAAACAAACATAGATAAATCAAAGCAATGCAAAATGAAAACAGAGTAAAAACAAAACAAAACAAAAAGCCCCCAAAACAAACAACAACGACAAGGAACAAAATTAAAAAAACCTGCAAGGTTGTAAGAACAGATCTCATTTGACCTCTGCAGACCTTTTGGGTAGATCCTTGCTTCTGTGGGTGGCTGGCAAAATGGCAGCTGCCACTGCTGCCCAAGCGCAGGGTCCTTTGTTCTCCCTGGTCTGCTTTCTGGGTTCTGATCAGCTGTTTTTGTTGTTTTGTTCACTTTTCTGCTGTTTTACTTTTCTTTCCTTCCATCAAGGAGATGCTTTTGTGGTAGTTTTGATTCAAGCTCTGCAGTACAGTTGATCGCTGCTCTGGCTCTGGAGGGAGAGGTGAGCTGGAGTAGCCCCATGCAGGCTTATGCCAGTTATTCCACTCATTCTGGTCACGTTGAAGGTGCGGGGATACGCTGCCTGGTTAGGATGTGGAGTTCTGGAGTTGCTTACTCCACTTCTGGTCACTGGGAATGCAAAAGGTCCTTAAATATCTTGTTGCTAGTAGACTCTGGGTGGCTGGCTCAATGGCGGCTGCTGCTCTGCAGTGTGGCACCGCTGTCGTGCAGATGGGCTCCTTGCTCTCCTTGGTCGGCTTTCTGGGTTCTATTCAGCTGTACTTCAGTTTTCATAGCTTTGTTCACTTTTCTGTTGCTTTTTTTCTTCTGTCAAGAAGCTGCCTTTATGGCAGATTTGATTAGAGCTCACAGCTCCTGAGGAGAGGTGTTTCACTCAGATGCTATCTTCCTGGCTAGTGCAGCTTTTTGTTACCTCTGAAATAACACTTTTTTCTTTGTTTATACTGTTATGCTGGGTGTTCAGGACCAAGCAGGTAGCCCTATGTTGGGAAAAAAAAAGTTTTCCTACCATTTTTTACTCTTGAGGTGAGTCAAGTCTCTTCAAGGTTACTCTTAGAGACTTGGCGAAGCTTTACCTCTAACAGTTGTGCCATCTGCCAGGATGGGTCATGGTCTTGCTGACCATTTGGCTTCCCTGGAAGCATAGGGGACATTTTCCTTTTTTATTGCAGAATATGTGTTCGTGACTCCCAGTTTCTGGGGCCTTCGTGATCTTCCTGCTCAGGGGGTTAAATAACTTATCAGAGTTATAGGGCCCCTTAGTGATGTCCCATTTTCCCCTGGGTCTTAGTTTACCTTGGAGAACAAGGGCCAAAATATTGGCTGTTCTTTCTTAGCTTTATTATTTCTTGAGTGTTCTCTAAGACTCAGTGATTGAACACTCAGAAAGTTAGTTTTATTTTTTATTTATTTATTTTTTTTGCAGTATTGGGGATTGAACCCAGGGGCATTCTACCTCCAAGTTACACCCCCAGTCCTATTTTTATTCTTTATTTTTGAAACAGGGTCTCACTAAGTAGCTGAGGCTGGCCGCGAACCTGTACCCTCTAGTCTCAGCCTCCCAAGTACTGGGATTACAAACATGAGCTACCAAGCCCGGCAGTCAGTTTTAGTAGTTCTTTTTAGGCTGTCTTGCAGCTGATGATTATTATCTGAAAATACTGTTTGGGTGTTGTACTTCTGTTAAATGTTAACAAACAATAGTTACACAGTTTTATAAAACAGAATTATCAGAAATGAAACAAGTCCCATTTGTATCTTTGTACAAAAAAGATGGTCATAATACAATTAGGAACATATAAATATAAACCTGGAAAAATTACAACTATTTCCAGTTTTGTTCAGATGTCATTAGCTAAGTAACTGTTGTCTTAAGTCTTATGTTTTAGAAGTCTTGTATATTTTGGGAAGACAAATATCTAACAGATTATTATTGTAGATAGAGAAAGTAGAAAGAACAGAAAATACAGGAAATTTTCTTCATAAAGTTTAAAATTTTGTTTTCTAGACTTGTTTTTGTAAAAATCTCACCAAATGCAGATCAATACTTAAGAAAATCTAATTGCTTCATGCAGAATCAATGCATTTAATATGACTTTAAAAAATCTTAGATATTTCTTTTTGTCCTTTTGGGTTCTGGTGATGTGGCAAATTTTCATCTCTTAGTGTGGCCAGAAGAGCCATATTCAGTTTACCTTGTTGGAATAGCTTTGGACTTTTCCTTAACACAAACTGTAGACCATTTATTTTCCTCCTACAAAATAGGTCCAGCTGCAAGATGGTGACCATCCTCTGGTTTGACAGATAGACTTCAATGCAGCTATTATCAGTTTGTTAAAAAACAAACAAACAAACAAAAGACAAACAAATGAACTAAGGAAATAGTACTTACCGAAGTAAAGTAAATGCTGACAATGTCATATCAGAGAACATAAGAGATAAAAATGATTAAATCTGGGCATGGTGGCACACGCTTATAATCCCAGTACCTGAGAAGCTGAAATGGGTTCTAACTTGCCTCTGCAACTTAGTGAGACCCTGTTTCAAGCTAAAAATTAAAAATAGGGCTAGGAGTATAGTTCAGAGGTAGAATGCCCTGGATTCAATCCCCAGTATACTCCTCCTGCCACACACACAATGATTAAAATAATAGAGACTCTGTAGTTGAAAAATATAACTGAAATGAAAAATTTACCAGAGGGGGTCAACAGTAGATTTAAAAGAATCAGTGAATTAGAAGTTGAAGTGATAGAGACTTTGCAATATAAAGAATAGAAAATGCAAAAAGAAAAAGGAGGAGGAGGAGAAGGAAGAGAAGGAGGAAGAGGAAGAGGAGGAGGAAGAGGAAGAGGAGGAAGAAAAGGAGGAGGAGAAGGGAGAGGAGGAAAAAAAGAAAAGAAAGAAAAATGAAGAGAGCCTTTGAGGGTTGTGGAACACCATTATGCATGCCAACATATATCAAAATGGTAGTACAAGAAGAGGAGAGAGGCCGGGCATGGTGGCGCACGTTTGTAATCCCAGCATTCGGGATTATAAAAGGCAATATAAATATATATTTCTCCTTTTCACTAATATCGAAAGCAACTGTATAAAGTAATATATGTATAATTGTCTCATCAGGCCTAAAACACATGGAAGTTTACCTGTCATATAAGCACAACGAAAATGGACAGGAACAAAGCTGTATTGAAATAAGGAGATGACACCAGGTGGCAACTTGAATCCACAGAAACAAATGAAGAGAATAAGAAATGGTAAATAATACTTTTAACAAACTCTAAGCTGGGTGTCTTGCTGCACATCTGTAATCCCAATACTGGGGAAGCTGAGACAGGAGGGTCATAGATTCAAGGCCAGAACATGGTAACTTAGTAAATTCTTTTTTTTTCCCCAAAAGGCATTGTATCTAAAATATATAAAGAATGCATACAACTGCATAATAAAAAGGATCTGATTATAAAATGGGCAAAGAATCTGAACTGATATTTCCCCAAAGAAGATTTACAAATGGCCAATCACAGGAAAAGATGCTGAACATTATTAGCTGTCAGGAAATATAAATCACAACTATAATGAGACAGCAACAGGTCATAGCCACTAGGGTGGCTAAAATAAAAAAGACAGACAATTCCAAGTGTGGAAAAGGACATGGAGAGGTTATCACCCTTGTCCGCTGCTCTTGGTAAAGAAAATGGGACAGCCAATTTGGAAAATGATTTGTCAGTTCTTCAAAAGTTTAGACAGAGTTATTCTTCGACCCAGCAATTATAATCCTAGGTAATATGGCCAAGAGAAATTTGAATCTGTCTCTCAAATGTTCATAATAGCTTTATATATAACTACCCAAAAGTGTGTACAACCCAAATGTCTATCAACGGATGAGTGGATAAATAATACTGTACTGATAGAATAAAAATGTAATAATAAGAAAGATGTAATAGAAAGAAATAAAGTGGGAGGTGAGGTGGTGCATGCCAATAATATCAGCTACTGGGGAGGTGGAGGTTGGAGGAACACAAGTTCAGGGCCAGCCTGGTCATATGAATAAATAAATAAATAAATAAATAAATAAATAAATAAATAAATAAATAAATAGGCTGTGGGTATAGCTCAGTGGTAGAGTGCCCCTGGGTTACATCCCTAGTACCCTCCCCCTGCCAAAAAAAAAAAAAAGAAAAAACAAGAGAGAGAAAGTACTGAAACACAGTAAAACATTGATAAACCTTAACAACATTGTTCTAAGTGAAAGAGGCTAGTCCAAAGACCACATAGTGTGTGATTCCATGTAAACTCAGTGCTCAGAGGAGGTGAATTTACAATGTGGATTAGTGATGGATGGGGGAAAAGAGGAGATGAGGAGTCATTGCTAATGGGTACTAGATTTCTTTCTGGGGCAATGAGACTGTTCAAAATTGATTGCTGTACAACTTTGTGAATATATGTATTATAATATATAATATATGCTCTTATTATTAGCATTTAATTTTAGCATATATGTATATATATGCTAAAAAACACCAAGGTCTACACTTTAAGTGAACAAACTGTATAGTGCAATTTGTCCACACTGCAATTCATTCATTTGAGAAGAATACATCTCAGTCTTACCCCAGTGGCAGTGGAGGGTGGTGGCACTAAAAGAAATGTCCCGTCAGATGGCGCAGACAGTCATGGGAAAGAGCTGGAGAAGGCTTTGGCAAGAGGGGGCTTCTCAACTAGGAAAGGAAGAGATTTAGTGACACGCAGGGTGAGTGTGTTTCACTAGAGAGCAACAGGATTGGGATTTTCACAAGTGTCCAAGAGTGTGTAGTGATAAGCTGGGGGATCAGGGATGTTAGGGGTTTGGGGAAGTGCCAAGCTCAGCACTTGCAAAAGTTCACCTACTTGCAGTGACTTTGTGTGCTTTCCCCCTTGCAAAGTGGAAAATTTCATATTTGATTTATTGCCTGCTCTTGTCCCAGAAGACAAACTTCATTTTGACACGGAAATGCAGCCAGTTGGAATCATTGGCTGCTTAGGTTCTGTGATTGCACCAGACCTAGCTTTTCTCCTCAAGGAGAGAAGCTTCTGGAGATGTACCAGCCTCAAAACATTTTTAGGCAAAAGTGAATTAGCTTTTTAAAAATCTTTGGTGCAATATGACAAAATTTTACAACTGTAATCAAGCTATATTTGCCAAAATATATTACTATGATTTGACCTTTCTTGGGATTCATCTAAAATCAACAGCTTTGAGCTGGGCGTGGTGGTGCATGCTTGTAATCCCAGCACTTGGGAGGCTGAGACCAGAGGATCCGGGTTCGATGCCAGCCTCAGCTACCTAGTGAGGCACTCCGCAACTTAGTGAGACCCTGTTTCAAAATAAAGAATGAAAAATAGGGCTGGAGGTGTAGCTCGGGGGTAGAATGCCCCTGAGTTCAATCCCCAGTGCCACAAAATAAATAAATAAATAAATAAAATCAACAGCTTTGGTCATCTGCTATTTAGTGTAGTCTTGACTTAAAAACCTTTCAAGCAATTTTGTTTTTTAGAATTTTATTCTAATGTAGTCTGCTGAACAGTGATCATGCTATAAGGTGTCACTTGTAGTTTTCTCTTTTGAAGAGCTTTGATAAGTTGATTGGTATATTTAAAAAAAAAAAAAAAAAAAAAAAGGAGAGCAGATTAGACTCTTCCACAAGGTGGAGGTAGAAAGCTGTAGGTATCTATTCCCAGTACTAGGTTTAATGTTATTGTACACCCATTGAGGAAAGTACTGGAGATGTGAAGGTGTAAAGGTAAGGCAGGACCATCTTGGTACTCAGTGAGATTGTCATCTGAAGGGACAGATAATCCTGCAAACAGTGCATTTCAATAAATTGTGGTGTTAGGTCAGAAAGATGCCCAGGTATTCTATGACAAAGAGAAGAGTGTCCAGCAGGTGTAGGTATTCAGGAAGAGCAGGAGAGATGGATCAGAAGGACTTTTCAGAGGAAGCATCCCAGATGTCAAAGATGTATGTTTGAGGCAGAAATGTACACACATTCTCTCTTTTTCACATCAGAAATTAATTTTTATTTAATAGTAAACAATGTTTCAAAACAAACTTTAAAGAAAGTATATAGGGATACAAATCTTGGTTAGGAATTTAAAATTCAAGGGAGAGATGTCCAGCAAAAACCAACTTAAGTTCAAAACAAGGAATTTCCTGGGTCTCATAACAGACATCAGGCTTTGGGCCACCTTTCAATCAAAGGGCTCAAATGACGCTGTTTCCCCACACGATGGACCTGCTTATCTTTGTGCATTGACCTTGTTCCCTCCTATTGCAGATAGAACTTATTTTGTGTAACTGAGGCAAGAGGATGTCAGGGGCCCTTGATTCACTAGCTCCCAGCTTAGTGGCTCCAGAACAGAAAAGCCTTCTCTTATATCAGATCTGTCTGACCAGGACTGCCCATTCCAGGCCTCTGAATAAGAAGAGAATCCAGCCTCACACAGACCTGTGGCTGGAGAAATGAAAGAGTATTTTTATAGCCTTCTCAGATATGTGTAGGTATTCTTCTTTAATACTATGCCAAAACTCAACAGTGGTAGCCTTTTAAAAACTAGATAATGAGTTGACACCAATAAACTGTTCGTATGCTGAGAAAACGAGCAGGAAAACTATGTTAATGTCAGAATACAAGCAATTTTGATGTCTCAGGTCCCTGAAAGGGTGCCAGAAACTGGACTTTGAGAATCACTGCCCTAGAGAGCAATCAGTTAGGAGAGAGAGGTGAAGATGTCATCGGGGAGAACATGTGAGGACTTACAGGTGGTGACGAGGACTTGGAATGTATTCTGAGTCGATCAGTAGTCATCGTAGGGTTGGCGTAGAGGTGCCAGTTGGTCTAGTGTTTCAAGGTCTGCTGTCTGTCTGTGTGACCCAGTGAGAGGGAGGACAGAGGGGCCGCAGAGGAGGAGGTGGGAGGGGTAGAGAGCCAGCTGAGAGATGGCCGCAAGTGGAGCACAGAGGGCGTGGTGGGCGTGCTCCAGCTTCTCGGAACACCTGTGGAAATCACATAAATGGTGACCTATCTTTGCCCCCCCGTGGCTTGACCTGTGTTAAGGTTGATTGAATGCATTTAAGTGAGATCCTCCATTTTCCTTAGGATGATTATCTATAAAAGCCTGATTATCTATAAGTGCTCTGATGTCTCAAGGAATTAAAGTATCACTCAGGATAAAAGAACCTTTGAGAACATCTTGGCTAATAACTCCCCCAGCCCCACCCTGGTAATGGGGCTTGAACTCAGGAGCATTTTACTTCTGAGCTATACCTCCAGGTCTATTTATTTTTTATTTGAAATAGGGTCTCGCTAAGTTGTTGAGGGCCTTGTTAAGTTGCTGAGGCTGGCCTCGAATCTGTGTTCCTTCCGTCTCAGCCTCCCAAGTACTGGGATTACAGGCATGCCCAATAATACACCACACCCAGACCATGGGCTCTTTATGTTCTTCCAAAAGTGCAAACTTGCCCAATATGCCCATTGTGCTGAGCCTCATGGAGGTGACTGAGGTTGTGCAGTTTGGGGATCTAGAGCTTGGACTTGGGAGGCAGATTGACCTGTCATGTATCCTAGCACCAGCATTGGCTAAGATGCATGATCTTGGAAGTCATGACTGTAACCTCTCATATCCTCTTCTGCATGTCTATAGGAAGTACTTGGCCCTGGCCTGGTGCATTAAATGCTCAATAAATGGTAAGTGTTTGTTCCACTATTGGGTAGGGTCATGCACAAATCATTTGTTGCAAAGCTGGAAGATCCCCTATTATCCTGAGATTTCACATTGAGGAAGTCTACCACCCACCTCTGGTCACTAAGTGCACACACATGCATGAATGTGCTTCTAAGACATAAAAAAGAAGAGGTTGGAAAAAGAGGAGCCTTGATCAAGGGGATGATTTGAATTTGGGGATGGTTTGTGGGAGAGCACAAGGCCCCCTTCAGCCTGATGTTTCTCAAGAGCATCTGTTTTTCCTTAAGCACGGGGTCCCTTTAGGGAGTGTTTTTAAAGGAAGTTGATCTTTTCCTCAGGTTTTCCCTGACTCTGCCATGTGGTTCTGCAGAGGCCAGTGGTGTTCAGAGTTTGTGCACAAGCAACTCCGCCTCTGGGGAGCACCAGTTAGTGGAGGATGAGCAGGGACTGACGCATGGCTGTCAGAGGGAACAATTTTCCATCGATTCAAATCTGGAACCGATTTGAACTAATGCCCTGGAATTAGAAAGCCATCCTGTGTCTGAGTAGAGAATGCAGTTTGCAAGTGCAGTGTTAATCGTGTCTCCAGGTTGTGTGTGAGGTTGCCGCTGACCTTCTCCAGAGTGCTAAGTGCTTTACATCTGTTGGCAGATTGGACACAATATGGTATTGACGGAATTATACTCACAATTCTGGGGAAATGTTGTCCCTGACATGTTCATATGGGGGCAGCTTTTGGCACATGAAAGGACAAGCTTTTATAGAATAGGGTCCACTCAATCAATTCAGGGCATTGTTGCTTACAATTATTAAATACTGTGTGTGTGTGTGTGTGTGTGTGTGTGTGTGTGTGTGTGTGTGTGAGACTGGGAATGAAACTCAGAGACCTTCTACCTCCAAAGTACATCCTCAGTCCCCTCCTGTTAAACGTTTGTTTATTTGTTTATTATTTTTGTGGTACTGGAATTGAATCGAGGGGCATCCTACCTCGGAGTTATACCCTCAGTTTCTTTTTTAAAGCTTTCGTTTTGATACAGGGTCTTGCTAGGTTGCTGAGAGTCGCCCTAAATTGCTGAGACTGGTATTGAACTTGAGATGATCCTCTTAGCTCAGCCTCCCAAATATTGGGATTCCAGATGTGAGCTATCACCCCCGGCAATTAAATACTTTTTAATGGACTTAATAGAGGGAAGTAATGCAGTGTGTTGATAAGAGTATGGGCCTTGCAGTCAGGAGAATTGCAGCTCTCTGATTGCAACACATTATGACTTCAATCTCTTCTAATCTCTTACGTGGTCATTGTCACATTTTTCAGGGCAGAGCTGTTGGGAGGTTTAAACTTCTTAATGGGCCCTGAGGACCTAACTCCAGATCTAGGACTTGCAGGGTGTTCTAAACACTACATCAACAGTCTCTACTCTTTAGTGAAAAGTTGAGGAGAAAGGAGATGGAGAGGGCTCAATGGCAGTACAGGCTTTAATGGGATTAACACCTGTGGAGGTGGACTCCAGTGAAAGATGGAGCCCATGTCCACTTACATAGTAGATATTCATATTGGGTGTTTAAGGGGGATTCTATAGGGTGGGGGGAGCTGTGGTTAGTTATTGCCAAGGGGGGATGGGTTGTTAAGAGAAAATTCTACAGAGAAGGGGAAGCAATGATTATTTATTGCCAATGGGGGTTGTTAAGGGAGATTCTACACAAGGGACTTGTCAGGCAAGTCTTAGGAAAGATAGCAGGGACATTTTCAGTAAGCAGGGGGAAGGGTGTATTGAGCAAGACTTGGGAATTTCTGGTAGGCAAAGAGACCTGCAAAATGACACATCTTCATAAGATGGAGTCACTTTTGATTGAAATTCTAAGTTAGTGTCCTGATGAACAAAAACAACAACAAAAAGAATAACATTTGTGCAGCTTGGATCAGCAGTGCAGCGTTAGCTATCTTCAGCTCACAAGAGGCAACTTCATGAGTTTTTCTGTAACATTGCAAGGGCTGGGAAGCAAATCCGACAGAGGACTGAGGCTATCACCTTGTGAACTTTCCAATGATCAGTGATATTCTGTACTGGAAGAGGACAAAACTAAATAATACCGCAAAGGAAATCAGTGATTGCTGAAGCCAAACAAATCAGGCTGGATTCACAATTCTAATAGGGAGAAAGTGAGATGGGAAACAACTTGAGGGCATCAGTCTCTTGAAGAAATTTTAGTGAGAATTAAGAAACAGGGGTGGGGGGGGGACTTCTGGAGAGGTACCCAGGGCACTTCCGGAAGTTCCCCAGGGCCGCTTGCTGGGCAGATGCCTCCAGGACTACCCATCTCAGCCCCAAACTGTCCCCCTCCCTCAGCTGCTGAAGTACTCACTGTTGCCTCTGCATCCATCTTTCCTTCATGTGATGCACTTTTCTCAGCAAGCCACCCCCTTCTCCCTCCTTCATTAAAAAAAAGCCGGGTGTGGTGGCACATGCTTATAATCCCAGTACTTGGGAGGCTAAGACAGGAGGATCTCAAGTTCACGGCCAGTCTCAGGAACTTAGACCTTCAGCAACTTAGTGAGACCCTGTTTCAAAATAAAGAATAAAATAGGACTGGGGGTGTAGCTTGGATGTAGAATGTCCCAAAGTTCAATCCCCAGTACTGCAAATAAATAAATAAATAAATAAATACATAAATACATAAATAAAATGTTTCTGGGAGAGAAAAGTTTTCTAGTTGTTGCCAACTTTGCTGTGTCAGGTTTCTGGTTTCCAGTGAGACAGTGAACTTCGGGTGGTGACCAGGGCAGGGAGCGGGTCAGCTGTGGAAGGACAGGAGACTGGAGCCTGGCGCACTGCCCTGGGAAGTCCTTCAGTAAGTATTGTCTGGGCTGGATGGTAGCACAGTGACCTAACTCGCGCCAGGCCCTGTATTCCCTGCTCAAAACTGCAAATGGAATGAAGAAAGTATGATAAGAACCCCTACATCACAATCTTGCCTGAGCCACTGTGTGTCTGTATGTGTGTGTACTGGGGGATGAGCACAGGGGTGTTCTACCTTTAAGCTATACCCCTAGACCTTTTTATTCTTTCATTTGAAACAGGGTCTCACTAAGTTGCTGAGGCTGCTTCAAACCTGTCTCAGCGTCCCAAGTACTGGTTTTGCAGGTGTGAAAATATAATTCTATCTTTTCCATCAAAGGAGTAGCTTGATTTAATCCAACATTTTGTAATCTGATAGGGACTTAGATTCCTTCATAAAATTAGCATCTCTTAAGAGATTGTAGGTGTTGACCCTCCCCCATCTTCCCCTGTAGCTAACCTGGAAAAATGTGAAGCTGTAACTCCCACCAATAGGAGTTCAGCACTGGTGGAGCTTTGCATTAGGGCTATAAAGACCCACCTGGTTCTTCCTCAGGTGTGCTCTCTGTCATATACTTGGGGGCACTCTTTTTTGCAAAAAAGTAAAATCGCCTTGCCAAGCAATTTTTTAATACGTGGCTTTTCAACACGTGAAAAGTAATTTCTAACACAGCCATGAGTTTGCTACACTGGGTTCGAACCACTTCTTTAAAAATGCAAACTTAAGAATTTCACCCCAGCTCTACTAAGCAATCTCTCAGAGGTATGAGACCCGGGAATATGCATGTTTAAAAAGCCCAGGTGATCTGATCATAGTAACTGTGAGAGTCCCTGGTGGAGGGACTCTGGGAGATGAGGCAGGGATTCTGAGTTTTAAGCAACCAGATATATGATACATTTGCTTCCTTGGTTGCCTCTGAAGACAAAGCCCATCAGTTGCACCTGGCCATTTTGGTGGTGACATCCGAGTACTACTTATCTCCACCAGGTTTGGAGCACCCTCACCAACTGAGTTGGAGAGGCAGGAACAGAGGGGAGGGTCCCCTTTTTATTCCCTTTAGCCCTACTTGCCTACCCTCACCAAGGCATAGATTCCTCCCAGACAGTAATCCACATCTCCTTTAATCCCAATTGTGTTCAGCAGATCCCCACTGTGAACACATCTGAATCATTTTGTTTGGAGATCCAAGGAGCAGAGAACTTAGCAGTTTCAGGCACTTAACAGCTTCCTACAAGGTCATCAGTAGAGGGCAAAAAGACCTCCAGCGAGCTCATTAACACACTCTGCTGTAACTCAGGAATCCACTAAATCCCTTTTCAATTTTGTAGCAATGGTTTACACATCCCATAAATTCTGTGGCAACTTTCTGTTTTGTTTGGGTAGAGCTGATGGAAAGCTACAATGGGGGTGATTTTCCATACTTTTATCATAAAATTTTAATTACCCATCAGGAAAGAAAAGGAGCATGTTGAATGTTCTTTTCTGAGAGAGACACGTGTGGAGAGGAAGGAACCCCTCAAGGCCTTGGTGACATCATTGGGAAAGGTCCTTAGGAGCAGCAGTGCCAGGGGGGGGGTCCATGGGGTGGGCGCCTGAAGGAAATTAATTGATCCCTTTTTTGTGTGAGAGTGGAAAGAGGATTAGAAGTAATGAATAGTCACTTTCACCTTGACTCTTGTCCTCCAACTTGCAAACAAAATGAAGTGCCCTGAAGTATTTTCTGAGGGAAAAATGCTAAGTGTAGGGACATCTGTGGTGGTCTTCATTTCTGTTAGGAAAGGAAAGATATTTTGTTTTGTTTTGTTTTTAGAAGAATAGTGATACCTAAGAGCTGAGGTTTAAATCATGTAACTGATCATATGAGTAGTTTACATGATGTTTTATATGTTGTGCACTTTCTCAGAGTTTTTATTGTATTTTTCATGTTAGTCAAATCAAAAGATGTGCATTAAATTTCACTCCAATCATAAGTGCATTGAGCATTTGCTTTGTATCAGGCATTATACTAGCACTCTAAATGTCTGATCTTGGCCGTGTGTGGTGGTGCATACCTGTAATCCTAGGACTTAGGAGGACAAGACAGAAGGATCCTAGGTTGGAAGCCAGATTCAGCAACTTATGAGGGCTTTCTGCAACTTAGCAAGACCCTGATTCCAAATAAAATATGAAATAGGGCTGGTGGTGTAGCCAAGAGGTAGAAGACCACTGGGTTCCATTCCCAGAAACACACACACACATACACACACACACACACACACACACACACACACACACACACACACACACACACAGTGTGATCCTGTAAAACCGCAAAAAAAGGTAAGTACTCTTTCATTTATTCTTATTATTTTGGGTGTGGGTATTAGAGACTGAACCCAGAGCCTTGCACAAGCTCTCACTGAGCTAAGCCACCAGCTTTATTTTCATTTTATAGATAAAGTAACTGAGATTTGGAGATGCCCAAAAAAGAAGATTTGTGATTTGAATCTAGACCATCTGATTCCAAACCTTATCCTTGCAGTTTCCTTAGGGATGCACTATGCCCTTACTTCATTCTATAGGGATTAAAGTCAAGAGAGAGAGAGAGGATATTACAAGGAAGCAGAAGCCCCAATAGAAGCCTCCAGTCTCTAAGCAGGGACAAAGATACTAGCAATGCGTGATACAAATTGACAGTCAAGTGAATAATAGAAGTATCTCTAAAGAAGGTCTTGGAGTCATTGCTAAATGAATGTTGACTGTTGACTGTAAGTAAGGCTGAGAGATAACATGACACTGATGCCATCAGAAGAGATTTCCCAGGGAGTTGAAACTTAAGCTGGGCTTTTTAAGAGTTCAGTCCAGTTGGACTTACAAAAAAATTAAAAGATGCATGCATGCTCTTTGTAATCAATCAAGTGCTATAGGAGTGTGTGAAATTGAAAAATAGTTATGATATGTAGGGAAAAAGATGGGAACAAAGGTCTGCAGGGAAGCCCCTACCTTAGTATAGTGTAGTTTTTCTTTTTCTCTCTTTCTTTGTCTCTCTTTTGTTTCTTTCTCTCTCCCTTTCTTTTCCTTCCTTTCTTCCCTCCTTTTTTTTTTATACTGAGATTGAACTCAGGAGCATTCTTCTTCTGAGCTACACCCCAGCCTTGTCCTCCTTTTATTTGAAACAGGGTGTCACTGAGGTGCTGAGGCTGGTCTTAAACCTGGCTTAGCCTCCCAAGTACTAGGATTCCTGGTGTGAACCACTATAACCATCTAGAATCGTATTTCATTTTAGTGTTCCCACTGATATTTCACATATATTGTATGTAACATCACACTATATCATCGCCATTCATTCATGACCCTTTTCTTTGGTTTTCAGTTCCTTGTCAACACTTCGCATCTCCACACTTGGTAGAGTGCCTGCATTGATAATGCACTTAATAAATAATTGGCTGAATAAATTTGTCACAGTTGGGAGATGTGCAAAAGATAGGGGTCTTTTGTTTGTTAATGGGGGTGTAGCTCAATGATATCATGCATGTTTAACATGTATGAGGCCCTGGGTTCAATCCCCAGCACCACCACATACAAACCAGAAAATACCCCAAACCCACAAACAAAAACAAACAACAGAACTCTACTGAGCACTTGGTGGTTAAGTACTACATGGAAAGATTAAAGGAATATTCTCCACAGAACCATTCATAAGTATCTGAAATGCAAAGGAGAAGGGAAGAATACCTCAAGAGAAGTTCTGTAACTGAGTCTCTGCCATTCGAGAGAGCCAGAGGAAGAGCTCGAATAACTCTGCAACTCCATAAAGCCTCAAAAGAGAGGACAGAATGGGCAAATAACAGCCTCAAATAATTAGATAATTTTTAGTCCCATCTGTTCTACAGTTTCTTTAGGCCTTTGATATAATCTTTTAAATTTCTTCCTCTAGCCGGGTGTGGGGGTCAAATTCATCCTAGTACTTAGGAGGCTGAGACAGGAGGATCTCAGGTTCATGGCCAGTCTCAGAAACTTAGACCTTCAGCAACTTAATGAGACCCTGTTTCAAAATAAAAAATAAAATAGGGCTGAGGGTGTGGCTCAGATGTAGAATGCTCCTGAGTTCAATCCCCAACACCGTACACACACACCATACATACACATTTCTTCCACTATTCCAGTATCTTGGAAGACTTCAAGGCACTAAGATCATTACTTGACTTATAGGAGAGGTGTGTCTAGTTCTAGAAGAATGCAGAACCACCTAGAACAAAAACTATCATGGAAATGCTGGCCTGAAATTGAAGGGAAAGGAAGGAGGAGAATGAAAGAAAAATGGGCTCATATTTTAGTTTCCATTTATAGGCTCATAACAAATTAAGCACGGGAAGCCTATGTGAGAGATAGTTCCATTTTAAAATTAATCCACTCATTTGTTATTTGTTTTGAGAGACACCAATGGGATACTTACAATGCACACAAGGCAGTGTGCTGAGCAATCAGAGACCACAGAGAACCACCATTTCTGTAAATCTGAGACAGACCGTGCAACGTGTATGAGTTTGCTAGAGCAGCTGTGACAAAGTATCACAGACTGAGTGGCTCAAACAACAGCAATTTATCTTCCCATTATTCTAGAGGCTAGAAGTCTGAGGTCAAAATGTCATCAAGAGCCAGATATGATGGTACACATTTATAATCCCAGTACTTGTGAGCCCGAGACAGTAGGATTGCAAGTTTGAGGCTAGCCTCAGTACCTTAATAAGATCCTGTTTTAAAATAAAATAAAAAAGGGTTAAGGGTACTGCTCAGTGGTAGGGGAAAAAAAAGTTATCAGGGTTAGTTTCTTCTAAACCTTTCCTTTTGGTTTGCAGAGGATCATTTTCTGTCCCTTTATGCATTTCTGTAGACTTTCTCTGTGTATTATTTGAGTCCTACTCTCCCTATAAGGACATCAGTCTCTTGGATGCAAATCCACACATGTGACCTCATTTTACCTTACTTATCTTTTTAAATACAGTAACACTTTGAAGTACTAGGTGTTAGTAATTCACCCATAATACTAATAATAATTTTGGGGGGGGGTCAAATTCATTCCATAATACAAAGCTTCAGAATTTAAGCCTTAATTCAGGAAGGAGAGGAGATTGAGAGTTATTTATTTTATTTAAGGTTTTTCCTCTACTCCAATAAGTAAATAAATGGATGTTTTTCTGACAAATTAAAAAGCAGCTTAAGAAGTTCAAAGCATTAAAATTTTCCATTCACTCAGGATTTTGTTGTTTGATAAAGATAGTGATTTTTCAATTTTTTTTGGCACAAAGCTATGCTAATGAGCTCTGTTTTGTTTACTAAGACCTTAGTTACAGCCTGGAATTGACATAGAATGTCTTGCTCTGGAAATGTGTACACATTGTACAAGTTTTAAAAGAGGAGGAAACACACACACACACACACACACACACACACACACACACACACACACACTACTATGCTGGCTTTAGGCAGAGATTTATTATAAAGGAGGATTTCAGGGGTATTAAAAAGGGATGCTTGGTGCTGAATGATTTTCTCCTAATGGATATAGACAAATTATTTAGATTTGGATAAGAGGAAACTTATTTGGTATCAAGGGAAATAACATGATGTTAAGATTGTCAGTCATGCTCCTCAGTAGGGACCTGCATGATTATTAAAGCTGCTTCTGTTTCCACAGAAAGCATTTTTATTTCTGACCCTCATCTATGACCTATATGAGCCTATGTGAAATGATGAAAGAGAATGCAAAATTCCATTTCTCTGCCAAGTTTGGTATTATCACAGGGTGGTCATTAAAAAGCAATACTTGAGCCAGGAGTGGTGATGCATGCCTGTAATCCCAGTACTTGGGAGGCTAAGACAGGAGGATCACAGGTTTGAAGACAGCCTCAGCAACTTAGTGAGACCCTGTTTCCAAATAAAAAATAAAAGTAGCACTTGAGTGTAGCTCAGAGGTAGAAAGTCCCTGGGTTCAATGCCCTACACACTCTTCCCCTCATCCCCCACATAAAATTCTTGGTTTTTGTGTGTGGAATCTTAGCTTGGGGTTATTTCAAATGATTCAACCCATATATATATATATATAAACTAACAATACTAACTTGATTTTTTCCATCAAGAAAGAGTAATTTTCATATAGCATTCATAGAATAGTTGAACTCCCTGTGATAGTATATGGCATTCCATTCATCTGCCTTTTCTTACAGGTGTAAAACCTGAGGCTAGCAGATTTGCATCTCTCCCTCAAGGTCATCTGTGAATTAGTGGAAGAACCAGATTCAACTTGTCTTAATTAGCTTTGGCTGCTATCACCAAAATACCATATACTGAGTGGCTTAAGCAATAGAAATTTATTTCCTGAAGTTCCAAAATTAGGTGCCAGTATGGTCAAGTTCTGGTGACAACCCCCTTCCTGGCTTGCAGATGGCCATCCTCTTGCTGTGTCCTCATGTGCAAAAAGCAGAGAGAGAGAGAGAGAAGAACTAAGCTCTCCCATCTCTTCTGAGAAGGGCGCTAATCCCACCACCATGGCTCCACCCTCATAACCTAATTACCTTCCAAAGGCCCCATCTCCAAACGCCCTAACATTGGTAATGGAGTTTCCACATATGAACTTGGGGCAACAAAAGCATTCAGTCCATTGCAAATCCCCAAGGTTCCCTAACTGCTTGTTTGGGGCTTCTTCTAACCATAGAACACAGGTGCTGTATGACAGCGTGGAGACCTTTGAGCCCAAACCTCTTGTCATCAAGTCAATAATTGTTATTAAGGACCTGGAGGCCCAGGAAGACGAGACAGTCTCCTCGAGGTTACCGGGATCAGAAGGTAGAGCCAGGACCTGCCCCTTATTCTCCAGGTGCTTGAGACCCCTCCCCCAGCATTTATCTGAGACTGAGCTAACAGAAGAGTCCCTGGCGCTTGTGCACTTTATCTTACAGGGGAAGGGAACACAGAATTTGAGGCTCATTTTCTTGAATATTTACCTTTCTTTCACACAATGGAAGAAAGATAGGACATGGATTAGAGATTCCATGAGTAAACTAGCCAAGGTTACAGTTTTTCTAAGTGTGATGGATCAATTAAACAATATATTTATCACCTGGTCACCTATTGAGTGCTTGCTGGTAGGGGAGGGTAAAAAACAAACATCCCCCCAAATTAAGGCTCTTTCCACGTCCTCTCCCTTGTCCATGTAGGGAAACCAGATACAAACACTCAAAAACATATCTACAGTAAACTATTCACAGAAATTTTCCATACACACACTAGGTATTTCCTTTGTTGTGGTCTCATTGGTATGCCTCCTTTCCTCTTCTAAATTAAAACCTCCTTGAAGAAAGACTATATATTATTCATTTTATCTTTAGTATTCATCACTTTCAATACCAATTTATTAACACAGTATACTCGTATTCCACATCAATACACGATAATAGAGGAAATACCATAAAATCCCTGTACTGGTGAGAATTAAACCCAACTATGGGAAATAATAGACACAAGAGCTTTAACAAGTAGAAATGATGGCCCACATTTGAAGTGTCCAAGGTGGTAGCCAGGTGGCATTGTTCAAGTGGCCGGGACACTTTCTTCCTAATTGAGCTGCTACGCATGGCTTCAACTGTGATTTGACTGTGTCTCCCCCAAATTCATGTCCTGAAAATAGAATCCCCAAATTCATACATTGATGGTGTTTGGAGACAGAGCTTTTGGAAGGTAATTAAGGGTCAATGAGGTCATGAGGATGGGGCCCTATGATCAGATCAGTGGCTTTATATGAAGAGAAAGAGGGACCAGAGATGACAAGTTGTTGCTCCCATTGTGCGATGTCCTCTGTTACATCATGACACAGTAAAGGCCCTCAATACAAGCCAGCATCTTGATATTAGGCTTCCTGGCCTCCAGAACTGTGTCGAATGCATTGCTTTTTTTTTTTTTTTTAATAAATAAATATCCCAGTCTCTGGAATGCTGTTATAGCAACACAGAATGGACTAAGACAATTTCTACACCAAAATGGCCACTGGAGCTATAGAAATCACATGTAGATTCCAGCCAGTAGGAAGGAGAACTTGATGAAGAATGATGTGCTCCCTCCTTTTAAGAATAATTTTCATAATCTACATTTACCACTTCTGTTTAGTCATGGGTCTAGGGATGTGGCTTAGTGGCAGAGCCCTTGCCTAGCATGTGAGATGCCTTGGGTTCAATCCCCAGCACCACACAAACAAATAAACAATAATAAAAACAAAACAAAGAAACTTGGTCATGGCCATAGCCAGCTGCAAAGAAGTCTGGGAAACATCATATTTTCCCCCCTAAGAGGCCATCTAAATATCAAAGATTCCGATTATTATCTGTGGTACAGGGGATTGAACCCAGGAGCATTCTACCTCCAAGTTACACACCCATCCCATTTTTTGTTTAGGAACAGGTCTTGCTAGGTTGCCAAGAGTGTGGCAAATTTGCTGAGTCTTTCCTCGAACATGCAATCCTCCTGTCTGAGCCTCCCAAATACTGGGATTACAGACGTGCCCCACCATGCCTGGCTCACTTATTTCAGTATATATTTTTTATGTGGGGGGAGGGTCATCAGTCTTTAATCTTATGATTAAGATTGTACATTTTATAATAGACCTGGTTATAACCTGGCTCTGCTGCTGAGTCCATGTGTGTGACTTCGGTTAAGGTATGTAACATATAGAATTATTGAAAGAATTAACCCATAGTCCTTGGCACGCAATACGTGATGGGTTCATTCTTAATTTTCTCCTTCTTAATTTTCCTGTTGAGAAAATGTATGCCCCAAAACATGTCTACTCAAAGATATACCATCCAATTAGCTGTAGGATGCATGTCTTACAAGTTTTAGTCACTACAGTAACAAAACAAGGACTTATTCTTTCCTTTTTTTTTTTTTCTTGTGACACTGGGAATTGAACTCAGGAGCATTTTACCTCTAAGCTACACCTCCAGTCCTATATTTAATATTTTATTTATTTATTTTTTTGTATAAAATTCACAATTCACAATTTATTAAGAATCAGGGAAAAGGGGAATTTCCTGGGGGAAAGTCTCCGGTCTCTCCCAGGCGGGGCCTCTCTCCTGCAATCAGTGTGAGAAGCCCCCGGATGGCAGTCGGCAGTTGACAGTTGGCAGTTGGAGCACATCGTCCTGCAGCTGAGTCCACTCTGGTCCGAGTCAGGATGCTGGGAGTTGTCTTCATCTACCTGGTGTGGGTGCAATCTTGTTGTGGAAGGGTCCGGGGCGCCTCTGCCCCCCTGCTGTCTCTGGAGCGACTCTGTTGTCTCGGGGGGCCAGCGCGCAGCAGCAGCAGGTGCGGAGGACGCGGGTCAGGATCCTCCTGGTGACCGTCCTCCAGCCCTTCCTGTGGTCCCGGGTGCTGGCTGGGGGCGCTGGGCTGGGAGTGGGGGTCCTCCTCGGCGGGCAGCTCAGGGGAATGGCGGGCAGGCTGTGACTTCTGCCCTTCCGCCTCCACCGTGCGTCCTCCTCCGAGGACAGGGGGCGGAGGGCGCCGAGTTGGGGCTGGCTGGCTGTCCTCTTCGGCGGCAGAGGGCAGGTGGCCGGATCCACTGGGGACGGAGGCGGCGCGGCACACCGAGCCTCCCGCCCAGCCTGGAAGGTGCCCCCCGCCCCGCGGCTCACGTGATCCTCGAGGAGAAGGTAGGTCGCCATGGCGTTGTCACACGTCCTGTTCACCACCGACGTCCAGGTCTGACGCGGGTCATACCCCAGGCAGCGCATAATCGAGAGGATGGCCGGGTTCGGGCGTCTGGGGAGCAGCTTCCTACCCGGAGGTGAAGTCTCCTTACCGGCGTGCAGCCAGGAGTGCCTCAGGAGTTCCTTGATGGTGGCCCGCACCTCGGGGTTGATGGTGAGCAGACGGCTGATGATAAACCTGGGCTGGGCGGTGATGTGAGGGGGCACCGAGTACCTTCCCTCGCACACCATCTCCTCCATCTCCTCCTCGGTGCTGCCGGTGAACGGGAGGTCGCCTGCCAGCATGAAATAAAGGATGACCCCCAGGCTCCAGAGGTCTACTTCTGGGCCATATCCTAGGCCCCGGTAGACCTCTGGGGCACAGTAGCCGGGGGTGCCGCAGATGGTGTCCCGCCTCTGGCCGGGCCTGAAGGGGCAGCTGAGGCCGAAGTCGATGACCTTGGCGTTCCTCTGCGAGTCCAGGAGGATGTTCTCCGGCTTCAGGTCACGATGCATGACGCCCGTCTTGTGCAGGTAGTGCACCGCGCTGACCATCTGCCGGAACAGCCTCCTCGCCTCCTCCTCCTGCAAGCTCCCCGACTCTGTGACGTAGGCCCACAGCTCGCCCCCGCTCACGTGCTCCATCACCAGGTAGACAGAGTCTCCGCTTTCTATGACCTCGAACAGCCGGACGATGTTGGGATGCTCCACTGCCCTCAGGATCAAAACTTCCATCTCACCGTAGGGGTTGAGCCTAAAGGAAGGCAAGGCCTTCACAGCCACGTCCGTCCCCGTGAGGATATGGCGGGCCAGTCTGACCTGGCCGAAACCGCCCTGGCCAATGTCCTTCAGGACCACATAGTTGTCCTGGAGGACTTCCTCAGAGGGAGAGCTGGCTGCCAGGCCTGGCCAGGCCTCTCTACACTTACTCCTCGCACTGCTCATCGTAAGCTGCGATGCAACTTACAACGCTATCTAAGAAAAAAAAAAATAACAAACCAACAAACAAAACGTACACCAAAATAACAAACCCAAACAAACAAACACACACACAAAACAACAAAGTCAAAAGCCCAAACCAACAACTCAGATCGAAAGCCACCAACCGCCAAATCGCTATCTCTTTTGGAGTCCGACAGGTCACCACTAAGAGCTTCCTGTACTAATGGACAAAAACCCAG
>PVLC010027293.1:0-21997 GCA_004027655.1 Graphiurus murinus
GGTACTGGGGATTGAACTCAGGGGCATTCTACCTCCGAGCTATACCCCCAGCCCTATTTTTTATTCTTTATTTTGAAACCGAGTCTCACTAAGTTGCGGAGTGCCTCACTAGGTAGCTGAGGCTGGCCGTGAACCCGGATCCTCCAGTCTCAGCCTCCCGAATGCTGGGATTACAAGCGTGCGCCACCACGCCCGGCTCTATAGTTATGTTTTGAATTTCTATAAACTGACAGGCAATTCCAGTAAATTAATAGACTTTAATTTATAATAATGCCCTTAGTTTTTGCCAAAGGTTATCCAAATGATCAGTCGTAAATCTAGATGTTAATTTTTCCAATGGTTACAAATCCAAATGGCTAAGATTCACTTTTTTTTTTGCGGTACTGGGGATTGAACCCAGGGGTGTTCTACCTCCAAGCTACACCCCCAGCCCTATTTTTATTTTTTTTTTATTTATTTTATTTTTTTTTTGCGGTACTGGGGATTGAACTCAGGGGCATTCTACCTCCGAGCTACACCCCAGCCCTATTTTTTATTCTTTATTTTGAAACCGAGTCTCACTAAGTTACGGAGTGCCTCACTAGGTAGCTGAGGCTGGCCTCGAACCCGGATCCTCTGGTCTCAGCCTCCCAAATGCTGGGATTACAAGCGTGCGCCACCACGCCCGGCTTTATTTTTTTATTTTGAAACAGGGTCTCACTAAGTTGTAGAGGGCCTCACTAGCTTAGGCTAGCTGCAAACCTGTGATCCTCCTATCTCAGCCTCTCAAGTACTGGGATTACAAGCATGTATCACCATGCCCAGCTCTAAGATTCACTTTTAAAAGCTTCTCTACAGCCAGGCGTGGTGGCGCACACTTGTTATCCCAGTACTTGGGAGGCTGAGACAGGAGGATTGCAGGTTTGAGGACAGTCTCGGCAAATAGTGAGATTCTCATCAACCCAGTGAGACCCTGATCAACCCAGTGAGACCCTGTTTCAAAATAAAAACAAAATAGGGCTGGGAGTATAGCTGGGAGGTAGAATGCCCCTGGGTTCAATCCCCAGGACCACAAAAAATAGCTTCTCTACACATTGAATTTTGTTCAAAACTTTTCTCCAGAGTCATGCCAGTTTGTAAACTATTATCAAAGCCTCAATGACCTACTTTGATGGTTGAAATGCTTTGCTTGTGGAGCAAAGTATCTATTTAAAAAAAGTTATATTAAAAACACTATTATTATAACACCAGCAACAAAGAGCTTTAAGAAGGAGAAACAGAGTTGGTCACAGTGGTGCACATTTGTAATCTCGGATCACTTGAGTCTAGAAGTTTCAGGCCAGCCTGGGCAACACAGCAAGGAGGGAGAGAAAAGAAGAAAGAGAGGGGTGGGGGGGTGGGGGAGGGAGGACTCAAAGACCATACTATTCAGTTTCCAAACTATCTGAGATATATATGTGTGGAAGGCAGACTGTGGGACAGCACAATACCTTTTTCGTGGATCCTTGGCCTCCATGGTGAAAAGAATTTCAACACGTGCCAGTCAGGGACAAAGGCAGTAATTTATTTAGGAAAGTAAGAGACTTGAGGGAGAAAACAGGTGAGAGGAGATCTTCCAGGTCAAGCGAGCAAGAGAGAGTCTTTGCAGCCTTTTCAGTCCTTATATAGAAATCCCAAGAAGGGGCGGGCACAGCCAAAGTCTGGACCTCCTCTTCCTCAGGTTTCAACCGTGGGTGGTCGTTGGCTGAGGTCTGACCTCTGTCCTCCGGGACCTCAGGAGTCTCAAGTGGGGCGGGGATCCAGGAGATTAAGGGTGTGGGCCCACTGAGACTTCTGCCTAAGACCTGACACACTCTATAGGGTGGAGTTAGAAATTATGAACTCTCCAGATTTTAAAACTATATTTTTCCTTTTCCTTCCCAATTTGTCTCCTTCCTACCTAAATTTTCATTTCTTCTATTCTATCTCATCAGTAGGAGGCTTGTTTTGGCAAATGACCAATAACCAACCAAGAAAAACCAATTGCAGTGGCGCAAACGGATCTTCCTGTCCTGTGAGCCACATGACCTACATAGCTGTCCTCTTAAAATTGGGAAACCCCTGCTCTGCACTGGAGACATTGGCAGCTGGCCCCCGTACACGGTGCCTCAGAGCTGCTCTTGAGCCCCTCCTATTCCAACAGTTGGACAGTGGGATGCTTAGCTGCTCAGAAAGCATGGCTCACCGTAAGGGGAGTGAGCAAGAGATAGCAAGTTCCTATTTGCTTGGGCTGAGAAAAGAGAAACAGGTTCCTGAGTGGCATTTGGAGGGAGGGAATGGGGAAGCCCAGAGTGTTCACTGGGTCTGCCTGGAGAAAGCAATTGATATGCAAGTGATTCCAACACCTGCTGAGGCTGAGGCTGGGCCAGGGGAGCCCCTGTAGTGTAGTGCTGGCCAACTTTTTTTTTGTGTGTGTGTGTATAGTACTGGAGATTGAACTCAGGGACATTCTACCTCTGAGCTACATTCCCAGTCCTATTTTTTTATTCTTTATTTTGAAACAGGGTCTCACTCAGTTGTGGAGGGCCTCACTAAGTAGCTGAGGCTGGCTGCGAACCTGGATCCTCCTGTCTCAGCCTCCCAAGTACTGGGATTACAAGTGTGGGCTACCACGCCCGGCTGATGGCCAACTTTTACAAGAGCCAATTTGGAGAGCACCATCTTGACTGAGGGTGAGAATGGAGAGGACCAGGAAGGAAAAAAATTTGGAAGATGACAGTTTTCAGAAGGCTGGGAATATACAGCTATACACAGGACTTGCACATGGTGGGTCTCTCAGAGAATGCCTATTAAACTAACCAGACAAAAGATTAATGAACTCTACTGCCACTTCTGCTCATCATTAGCAATGGAGATCGAGGGTCTACTGAGGTTTTGTGATCCCAGCTCATCTGTGTGTTTAGAGTAATCATAGGGAACATAGAAACACACCTGGAGGGGCTTTTATAGTTCTAATCAGGCCTTCCATGCTATGCATAGATTCTGAAGAGATGCTCCAAGCACAATAAAAATAGCAATTATTATGTGCCTGGCTCTGGATCTGCATTAACCTAATTCAGTCTTTTTTTTTTTTTTACAGATTTATGAAGTAGGCACAATTCTCATTTTGGTGTTTTACAGATGAGAAAGATGAGGCTTAGGAAGGTTGTGTGGTTTACCCAAGTTCACGCAGGAGTAAGGGGCAGCTTGGGATACAAGGTCTACACTGTGACCCACTGAGCTAGCCTGCTATCATGAAAGCCTGTAGGTGAACACAGCCATCAAAAAGGAGTAATTGAGCCAGGCGTGGTCACACACGCTTGTAATCCCAGCATTTGGGAGGCTGAGACCAGAGGATCCAGGTTCGCCGCCAGCCTCAGCTACCTAGTGAGGCACTCTGCAACTTAGTGAGACTCGGTTTCAAAATAAAGAATAAAAAATAGGGCTGGGGGTATAGCTTGGAGGTAGAAAACCGCTGAGTTCAATCCCGAATACCGGAAAAAAAAAAAAAAAAAAAAAAAGGCTGGGTATGGTGGCAACATCTGTAATTCCAGTACTTCGAAGACTAAGACAGAAGAATCACAGGTTTGAAGCCAGCCTGGAAAACTTAATGAGACCCAGTTTCAAATAAAAAAATAGGAAAAAATAGGGCTAGGGGTGTATCTCAGAGGTAAAGCAAACCCTGGGTTCAATCCCCAGTACCACAAACCAACCAACAAAACAAAACAAACCCCATGTTATTTACAGCTATGTGGAATCAAGGAGGTGAAAATTGGTGCTGAGACAGGAGAATCACAGATTTGTGGCCAGCCTCAGCAACTTGTGAGGCTCTCCACAACTTAGTGAGACCCTGTTTCAAAATAAAGAATAAAATAGGGGTGGGGTGTATCTCATAGAGTGCTCCTGAGTCCAATCCCAGTACCACACACACACAAAAAAAATGGTGCTTCATTTCCAAAGCTGGCTGGAAGCCAGTAGGGGTGGGCAAAATTCAGTCTCCATATCCTTTTGACAGCAGGAAGCTTATATGCATGCCTTCCTGGCTGATAGCAGGCATTTTCTGGGACCTTTCCCCCCTTTTCCCTACCTCTCTTTTCATCCCCACTCCGGGTGGTAGGCCAAAGCTTCTATTACTGTTTAGCTACTGCTCAAAAAACTTCCCTAATGGTACATGCCTGTGATCCCAGTACTTGGAAGGCTGAGGATTGCAAGTTTGAGGCCAGCCTGGGAAATTTAGTGAGACTCTGTTTAAAAAAAAAGGGAGGGGTGTTGGGGATGTAGTGCAGTGGTAGAATACCCCTGGTTCAATCCCAAGTAACACACATATATGCACATATATACCCACACATCTGCCTAGTACCCAGTACAGGGTGGCCATCTGTGCTCCCAGACTTTTAACTCTTCAAATGAACAGCTAGCTCAGGTCAGGGGAAAGGGCAGAGAGGTGTTACATTCAGGGGAATTAGGAAGGCTCCTCCCTGCTGCTTCCTTGCCTGCCCTCTAGGGACAGTCTTGTTTCCATGATCAACGACTGCCATCCCAGAAGTACTTAGGGCATTGTACACCTTTGGTAAAAACAAAGGGAGAGAGTTTTCCTTTCTTGTTGCTGTAATAACAATGCTCCACAAAGCTATCTTGCCTAAGGGATGTCCAGACATCTACCTGAGTTCAAAAAAGCATCCTTTTTTCCCAATTGTCAAGGTGACGCTGCTCACATAGGTGGAAGTTAGTCCCCGAAGGCACCAGATCTCAAAGCCAGATGACAGCGAGGAATTGAAAATGCAGCCAAGGTAGGGCTCACATCTTCTCTCACCTCCCAGAGAGCCCAGCATTCAGTAGTGTTTGTAATTTCAGACAGTTAAAGTTGGCTCTGGTAGGAAACAGAGCTCTCTGCCTACTGAGAACAGATGCTGTGCCAACCAAGAGAGACTGCAGAAACCTTGAAACTTGGTTAGCATCTTCTTGCAGGGATGAAGGTAGCATTTTCTTTCCCCTCTGGGAACCCCCCGAGGGCTCACTGAACCAGTAGTTCTTTCCTCCCAATCCTTATGAGCAGCTGGGGTCACTGTGTGGCTGCTGAATGATCTATGGCTGGTCATCAGTACAATCTGATCTTATCTGATGGCTTTGAGTACAAGCTGCCAATCTGGGGTTCACCTTCTGTTGCCAGACTGCCACAGCCGAAAGAAAGCCCCAGGATAGCTTGGTCTTCCTGAGATGTTTTCTTTCTCTAATTGGAATTAACCATTTCCTGGCCAAAGCCAGCAGTGTTATGGTCTGAACATTTGTGCTTTCCCCAAATTCCTATGTCAAAATCCTGACAACCAGCCGGGCGTGGTGGCGCACGCTTGTAATCCCAGCATTCGGGAGGCTGAGACCGGAGGATCCGGGTTCGAGGCCAGCCTCAGCTACCTAGTGAGGCACTCCACAACTTAGCGAGACCCGGTTTCAAAATAAAGAATAAAAAATAGGTCTGGGGGTGCAGCTCGGAGGTAGAATGCCCCTGAGTTCAATCCCCAGTGCTGCAAAAAAAAAAAAAAAAAAAAAAAAAAAAAAAAAAAAAAAAAAATCCTGACAACCTTCATGTGATAGTATGAGGCAGGGTATAGGGAGATGGTCAGGTCATGAGACCAGAGCCCTCGGATTAGTGCCCCACGTGAAGACAAGGGGAGAAGGCCCCCTCTGCGAACCAGGTAAATGGTGGTCTGACCAAACCTGGTAGCACCTTCACCTCACACTTCCCAGCCTCCAGAATGATGGTAAAGACATTTCTATTGTTTACAAGCTACCTAGCTCACGACATTTTAAAATAGCAGCCCAAATGGATTAAGATGAGGCTCTTGCCTGTGCGTTTCTGAGCTTGCGCACTGTTCTTTTTCTCAGCTTCTCTGGCAGAGTCTGAAAGCTCCCAGTTCTCAGGGTTTGGCTGCCCTCTCCCTCATCCTTCATTCCCACACCTGGGAGAAAATCAGCCAATTCCCTAGCATCTAGGAACCCTGTATTCCTGATGGATAAAGGAAGGGCCTGAGGAAGGAGAGACCCAGGTTCCAGTACCAGCTCCACCATTTACTAGCCATGGGACTTCCCCTCTCTGTGCCTCCTTCTTCACCTATAAAATCACTATCATGCCCAGCTGATAGTGATTATTATGTTGTTACAATTTGTTAATCCCAGGGGAGGTGCTTCTGTCATACTTCCCCTGACAGAAGCCTCTCCACCAAAGAAGAGCACAGCTTTCATTTGGATCTGGCCACATTTACTGAAATCAATTGATGAATAATTGCAAATTTGATGGTTCTGTGGTTTGCAAGCACTTCTGGGCACCATACAAAGCCTTGGGAAGCTAGAATCGGTGGGAAGATTTTTCCCCACTGTCCATTTAGCATGTTTGCCTGTTTTTTTTTTTTTTTTTTTCAGCACTGGGGATTGAACCCAGGGGTATTCTACCTCTGAACTACACCCCCAGCCCTATTTTTTTCTTTATTTTGAAACAGGATTTCACTAAGTTGCGGAGGGCCTAAGTAGCTGAGGCTGGCCACAAACCTGCAATCCTCCTGTCTCAACCTCCTAAGTACTGGGATTACAAGTGTGTGCCACCATGCCTCGCTGTTTGCCTATCTTGAATTGTCAACAGCTATTTGCCCTGAGTTCACAGAACCTGAGATGGAAGATGGTGCATCTCCAGAGCCACACACACAGGCATCTCAGGCGGGGGACCAGCAAAGGTTTCCCTAGGCTGGTCCCGCAATCTTACCTTCAGCCTGGGTAGGTACAACCACACTGACGTGGGGCTCAACAGCAGCTTAGGTTCAATTCTGTGTTCACAGTGAGATCTCCTAAGCTTGCCCTGAACCACATTCATATTTAAACAAGTATCAAGTGCCTGCTATGTGAAACTATGTATTATGTGGTTATACAAATGTGTCATCTGGGCATGGTGGCACAAGCTTGTAATCCCAGTATTTGGGAGGCTGAGACAGGAGGATTGCAGGTTCAAGGCCAGCCTCAGCTACTTAGTGAGGCCCTCCACAATTTAGTGAGACCTTGTTTCAAAATAAAAAAATAAAATAGGGATGGGAGTATAGTTCAGAGGTAGAATGCCCCTGGATTCAATCCCCAGTACCACAAACAAGAACAAGAACAAGAACAAGAACAAGAACAAGAACAAGAAAAACCCCAAATGTGTCAGGTATACTTCCCATAGGCAAAGTGCTTTCAGTTTAATAATTTATTTATTTATTGTAATACTGGGGATGGAACCCAGGGGCCTTCTATCTCTGGGCTATACCCCCAGACCTATTTTATTTTTTATTTGGAAACAGGATCTTGCTAAGGTGCTGAGAGCCTCACTAAGTTGCTGAGGCTGACTTTGAACCTGTGATCCTTTTGTTTCAGCCTCCCAAGTGCTGTGATTACAAGCCTGCGCCACTATGCCTGGCTAAGTGTTTTCAATTTAGAGAACATAAGGCACCTAAAATATTGCAATATAAGCATGCAATAGGGGCTATAAGAGAGCTATACAGGTTGAGTATCCCTTATATGAAATGCAAGGGACGAGAATTGTTTCAGATTTGGGATTTTTTGCATGTTTTGGGATATTTACATATACATAATGAGATAGCTTGGGGATAGGATCTAAGTACAAACATGAAATTCATTTATGTTTCATCTTTACCTTATATACACAACATGAAAGTAATATATTTGGTGGGGATTGAACCCAGGGGCATTCTATTTTAAGCTATACCCCCAGCCATTTTTACTTTTTTCATCTTTTTTGTGTGGGGGGGTACTAGGGATTGAACTCAGCCATTCTACTTCTGAGTTATACCCCCAGCCCTATTTTATTTTGAAACAGGGTCTCACTAAGTTGCGGAGGGTTCTGCTAGTCTGGCTAGCCTCAAACCTTGGATCCTCCTGTCTTGGCCTCCCAAGTACTAGGATTACAGGCATGTATGGCTTCTTATGTAATACTTTTATTGTGCTTACATTTTGATGGTGGGGCTGCTATGAGGTCAGGTGTGGAATTTTCCTCTTGTGGTGTCATGTACTCTAAAAGTTTTGGATTTGGGAGCATTTCAGACTTCAGACTTTGACATTAGGGATGCTTAACCTGTAGCAATAGTGAGCTAAGGACATTGAGACTCCTGTTTGGGGAAGTGAGGTGACATTAGGAGGTGGTTTTGACAGAAGAGAGACAGGAGAGCAATGGTGCCAAGATGGGGAAAAGGATGTGGAGAGAAATGCTATGTACAAGCTAACAACATCACTTTTTTTTTTTTTTTGTACTGGGCATTATTGAACCCAGGGGAGGTCTACCTTTAAGCTACCTCCCAAGCCCTTTTCTTGTTTTTTTTTTTTTTTTTTTTTTTTTGGTACTGGGGATTGAACTCAGGGGCATTCTACCTCCAAGCTATACCCCCAGCCCTATTTTTTATTCTTTATTTTGAAACCGGGTCTCACTAAGTTGCAGAGTGTCTCACTACGTAGCTGAGGCTGGCCGCGAACCTGGATCCCTTGGTCTCAGCCTCCCGAATTCTGGGATTACAAGTGTGTGCCACCATGCCCGGCTCTCCCCAGCCCTTTTCTTAAAAATTTATTTTGAAACAGGGCCTCACTAAGTTGCTGAGGCTGGTCTAGGACCTGAGGTCCTCCAGTCTCAACATTCTAAGTACTGAGTGCACCATGCCTACCCAGCTAGCAGCAGCATTTCAAAGGAGTTATTCACCCACAAAGCTCTTAGAGCAAAATAACTATACCTTGGGGTGTGTGGTTGTGAAAACCTAGCATTTGCTGCTATGGTTAGAGCATGTTATTAATTCAGCCTCTTATGCCCTAGAATCTCCCTTTCATGTCTCACAATAAGATAGCAGTTTTGGGAAAAACCAACACTTTTATCAAACAAAAGTAACAGACCCTGATACAGTAGGTCAGGAGAGACAGCTGTCACCCAGGAGACTCCGCTGAGCCTTTAAAAGTAGACAAGAGAGATGCTTGAGGCAGAGGTGGCCTGTGAACAAAGGCCTGGTGACTGGAATGTAAAATACACTCAGTCCTCAGGGCTGGGGGGAGGGGACTAGGAAGATCATTTTGATGGAATTGGAGGCTTGAATAGAGCAGGGGTCATTCATTACAAGACATGTTTTGTTTAGCCCAGTCAGTACTTAATTTTTACTTATAATACCAAAAAACTGGGAGATTTCCCATAAAAGTCTAGATTTTAGGTTTTCTTGAAAACTAGGCCTGTGTTTCTAAGCAGCATTTGTCTTTTGGAGAAGAGGAGCTTGCAGCTTGCCTGTGGCCTCTACTGGTTCATTTTAGTCCTTTCTGCTATCCATATTTAAATGCTAATCACATTTTGTGAGCATAGTAAAGTTTAGCTCTCCAGACTGCTTTCAAAAGCCACTGGTGGCTCAAAGTGCATTTGAAGGCTATTCTAGTGTGTGTGTGTGTGTGTGTGTGTGTGTGTGTGTGTGTGTGTGTGTGTTAGAGAGAGAGAGAGAGAGAGAGAGAGAGACAGAGAGAGAGAGAGAGACAGAGAGAGAGAGACAGAGAGAGAGAGAAAGAGACAGAGACACTGGGGATTGACCCATCCAGGGGCACTCTACCACTGAGCTACACCCCAGCCCTATTTTTTTTTAAATTTTTTTTTTTTTAAATTTGAGATAGGGTCTGGATAAGTTGCCCAGGCAGGCTTCACACATGTGATCTTGCCTCAGCCTTCTGAGATGCTGGGAGTGCAGGCGTGTGCCATTGCACCTGGAAGAAGGTTTAGTCTTTAGGGACTGAGTCTGTGTTCTCTGGGTTTCTCCACATTCCCCTTTCCAGGTTTCCTCCATAGCTCCTAGGCATTTGATTTTGCAACAAAGGACTTTTGTGAGATGACAATGACAAAGTTGGTAAGCAAAATATGCCAGGCCCAGGGACTTATGCTTTATTCTCTGAGGGCGATAGAGGACCAATGCAAGTAGATCTGAAGAATATTAGTCCAGCAGGGTGCAGTGGTGCACACCTATGATCCCTGTACTTGGGAGGCTGAGACAGGAGGATCTTTTTAAACTTTCCTATAAAAGAAAGCCTGCATCCATGACATGACAAAAATTTAAAAAAGGTGCAGCTCAGCAGGGTATGGTGGGCATGCCTGTAATCCCAGTACTTGGGAGGCTGAGACAGGAAGATCAGAGGTTTGAGTCCAGCTTCAACAACTTAGTGAGGCTCTTGGCAACCTAGACACTGTTTCAAAATAAAAAAATAAAACAGGACTGGGGGTGTAGCTCAGAGGTAGAATGCTTCTGAGCTCAAACCCCAATACCACAAAAAAGGGGTGCAGCTCAGTGGTAGAATGCCTTTGGATTCAATCCCCATTACCACCAAAAAAGAAAAAAACCCTGAAAATTTGTCCTGCAGAAGCCCATGGGCCAGGTTGGAGGGGAATGAAATGAGTATTGACTGTGGAGGAAGCTCCCTAGTTTGTATCCCTGCTCAGTTACTAGTTGGTAACTAGCAGGCTATAAAAATTTCAGTGCTTTGGTTTCCTTCCTTGCTTTCTTCCTTCCATGGTACTAGGGATGGAACTCAGGGGTGTTCTACCTCTGAGCTACACCCCCAGTCCTATTTTTTATTCTTTATTTTGAAACAGGGTCTCCCTAAGTTGCGGAGGGCCTCACTAAGCAGCTGAGGCTGGCCGTGAACCCCGATCCTCCAGTGTCAGCCTCTCAAATGCTGGGATTACAAGCGTGCACCACCACGCCCAGCTCTATATTTTATATTTTGAAATAGGATCTCACTAAGTTGCTGAGGGCCTCACTAAGTTACTGAGGCTGGCCTCAAACCTGGGATCCTCCTGTCTCAGCCTCCCAACTACTGGGAGTACAGGTATGTGACACCATGCATACACACACACACACACACACACACACACACACACACACACACACTTTCTTTTTTGGGGTGGGGCTGTGGGGCTGCTTGGATTGAACCCAGGGTCTCACAAATGCTAGGCAAGTGCTTTCCCATTGAGTTGTATTCCCAGCTTCTCAGTTTTCTCATCTGTAAAATGGGTTCAATAAAAACAGAGCATACCTCATGAGGTTCTTGTAAGGATTAAATGAGATAACAAACATGAAACACTTAGCATAGCATCTGCTACATACTAGTGTTCAAGGCTTCGGATTATTTTTAGAATGTACCCTGGAGACCAACTAGAGGATTACCTTAACAGTGTAGGCGTGAGCTGATAAGATCCTAGACTGGGGTAGGGGGCAGTTACAAGAGGAAAAACCAGTGTGGAGGGTTAGAAGTGAACAAACAACTGGGATTGAGGTTGACTGGGTGAGCAGAAGGCAAAGAGCCAAACCTAACTTCCGGATTTCTAGCTGGGCAAATGGGGCAATGATGATACGGAAATGGAAAACTCTGGAAGGAAAGTTTTAGGGGAAGGAGAGGACAGTTTGATACATATTAAGTTAGGGGTGACAGTAGAGATGAGATGACTACATGGCAATGTCCTGCAGGCTGTGAGGACTGTAGGACCAGAGCTCAAGAGGGAGCTCAGGGCTGAAGATAGACTAGAGCATGGGAAACTAGGAGAGGGGCAGTGTCCAGAGAGGAAATGAATGAATGAAGCGACTGTGTCTAGCTCGGCACAGGCAGCTCAAGGTAGTAATGCCAGGAGAAAAGACATAATTTCAAGAAGGGTCTGAGGAGTTCCCAGTGGGTGGGGGTGGGAAAGGAGATCTCAACTCAGGACTGATGGGGTCCTTGGCTTATGCAATGGCAACATACATCAGCCAGTCAGAGACATAGACAGGAATTTATTTCGGAAATCAAGAAATACACATTCAAGGGAGAATGCCGACTACCAGAGAGTGAGAAAGGCCTTTGGGTTAAAGCAATCAATATGCATTAAGTGTGGGCCATCTCCAGAGTGAGAGAGGCTCTTGGTGGATTTACAGCTCTTCTTTTAAAGAAGCTTGGTGAGTGGTAGATATGGGAAGGTATGTGAGAATTTCATCTGTCAGGTGATCACAAGATGGTTTATGGTGATCTGGGCATCTTCCAGATTTGATAGGGTCTCCACTGTCTGATTAATAGATATCTTTTTTGCTTAAAATATTCATTGGTGGTATGGCTAACAGTGCTCAAGGTAATTATCATAAGCGAATGAGTAAAGATTTGTACATTTCTAGGGTGGGGGAGCACCTGTAATCCAGTACTTGGGAAGCTGAAACAGGAGGATTGAAGGTTCAAGGTTAGTGCGTGAGAACTTAGCTGAGACCCTGTTTCCAAATAAAAAATAAAATGGGTCTAGGAGTATAGTTCAGAGGTAGAATGCTGCTGGGTTCAATCCCCAGTATGAAAAAAATTGTAAATTTCCTATAAATTTGGGAGTGACAGGCCTGGCTTAGGGAGTGAGGAACTTTAGCACAAGACCTTTATATTAAAGTTATACTTTCCTTAAGCCTCCTTTCTACCTATTTATTGTATTTCTTCTACTTCAGTAACCATCTTGGTCAGATCCAGAATCTCTATTAGCAGGCTGAGGGCCTCTGTTTTGTTACCGACCATGTGTATTCTGCTCGGTCAGCTGTGCCACTCAGATACCACCTTTGTCCTTCATCTTCTGTGCTTTCAGTTTAAATGCTGACTTGGCCAGATCCTGCTTACCTTGTAAGCTGTGATGGGGTCAAAGTCCACTGGGGTATAAAGCAACAGGCTGACACTTGGTTTTCTATTTGAAGAAGTGAAAACACCTAATATGGGCAACAGGGGAGGGTGTCAGGTAGAGCTGTGGCGGACCATGCTTGGGTCTGGTGTCTCTTCTAGATTCTTTCTTATCAGGCTTCCATGTTCTCAGCTGCTCCCTGGATTTTCAAGACAGTGTTCCTCAGCCTGTCTCCTTCTTTCTTCTACATGCACCTGTCCACACAACCATTTTCTCAGGACTCCCCGGTCCTTATTAGGGGCCCTCATATTAATAACATTAATCCTTGTTAATATTTTCCCCTTCCTACTGGTTTTCTAAATATACTAAGTTCTGCCAGTGTCAATCTGGGCCAGGTTGTGCCTGGAAGAGCTTGGGCTGAAAAGCATGGAAATGTGGAGAAGGGGATATGGGGCAGGGTAGTATTGGGGTCCATGAAAGCAACCCAGGTAGGGGCACCTCATTCCATTTGTGCACAGAGTAGACTCATCCCCCTTACCTCAGAATCATTCTATCAAAACATGCACATGCATAATTTATTTACCTCTCCATTCTCAAGTGTGCCAGCCAGGAGCCAAGGGAAGAAAGAGAAAAAAGGAATATAATGAATGTAAGCATGATGAAGGAAGGGCTCAGGTGGCTAAACAAGGCTTCTGATTATGGTCATTACTGTTCTAAAGAGCTCCAACCTGATGTGGCACTAATGGGCAGATTGTGTGTGTGTGTGTGTGTGTGTGTGTGTGTGTGTGTGTGTGTGTATCTGGATAGAAGCATATTAGGAGAAAGAGACATTCAGACAAAGGGGCCAGTCAATATGGGGGTTGAGAAAGCCCCTCCATCCAGTTGCTTGTCTACCAACACCTGCTATTGATTTGTTTCATGTTGGGCAGTACAATGGAGGAAGTCAATGGAATGCAAATGTTATCATTAAATATGTTCAGGTCACAGCAGTCTGGTTGCCCTACAAAAGTCCCTCATTACAAATTCTGCTGGCAAACACTGTCTGCTCCAGTAGGGTAGGTGGATCTTGAAGTTCTCTCTTCTTGGTGAATTTGGATTGTGTGGTTTGTAGGAGAAACAATTTTAGGGTTTGTTTGTCGTTTCCAGGCACCTTGTCTTCCAAACTGAAGATGGATTTTGAGCAGGGATTGTGAGGTTGGTAACTGGACAGAGATCTTTGAGCTGCTGGCTCCAGTACCCTCAAATGGTGCTAGCATACTCTCCATTTACTGCAGCGACATCTAATGGCCAGAGAAGGCAATGCCGTGTTTGTATTTAAAAGAAGCCTGTGGTTCTCTGTCTTGGAGGCTACTTTAAATATAATATGGACAAGGTACTGATTTATTTATTTTTGCTACTGGGGATTGAATCCAAGGCTGTTCTATCTCCGAACTACACTCCCGGCCCTTGCCCTTTTTATTTTTTATTTGGAAACATAGTTTCGCTAAGTTCTTGCTGAGGCTTCACTATGATCTTCCTGTCTCAGCCTCTCCAGTACTAGGATTATAGGCATGCACCACCATGTCTGGCCTATTATATTTATTAACCTATGAAAAGTAAGAGTTTGACTGCAACCCCCCAAATTCACTTTCTATATCTTTAGATGATATCTATGATGTTATTCATAATTAGATGCTGATCCTATTTTGTGAAATAACGCTATTACCCCTTTGGATTTTTTTTACAACCATCAAAATTCTGCATTTATTTTAAAGTTTTTTGAATCTATATGTATGCATTTTCTAGAAGGTTCATGTACAAGGGAAGAGATAATTAAAATTGTTCTCAAATACCTACTTCTAGTGTATCTTATCCTGATTTATATCAAATTGTTGCAGGAAGGACATATTCAAGTATAAATTTTAGTGTAGGCTAGATTCTCAGAGGAAGTCATTGTTCTCACTTCCAGGAAGAGAAAGGAAAGCTAAAGGATTATGGAAAAGGCTGAAACATTTCAGCTACACATTAAAAAAATAATTATTATTATTTTAATAATAATAATTATTATTGTTATTATTATATTGGTACTGAGGATCAAACCCAGGGGCATTCTACCTCCAAGCTACACCCTCAGGTAGCTGAGGGTCTTTCTAAGTTACTAAGGCTGGCCTTGAACCTGAGATCCTCCTGTCTCAGCCTCCCAGGCAGGAAACTCATCTGGCTCAGGAAACTCATCTTAATATACCACCTGGACACAATTCTGTAAAAAGAACTTTATAATATGTTTATATATACTTATATTTATGTATTATATATACACACATATAACAAAAATATATTCATCATTCTAATCCTTGGGTTTATGTGTAATTTTTATTTTTATTTACTTTTTGGGACAGGTCTTGCTGTATTGCTCAGGATGGTCTCAATCTTATGGGTTCAAAAGATCCTCCTGCCTCAGCCTCTCAAGTATCCGAGACTACAGGTATGCCACTATGCCTGGCTATGGATTATTTATTGTTTCCTTTTCTGAACTTGTCTGTATTTCCCAACTTTTCTGCAACCTATGTGCATTTTTGTTGTTGTTGTTGCACTGGGGACTGAATCCAAGGGTGGTCTACCTCTGGGCTACACCCCCAGCCCTATTTTATTTTTGAAGCAGGGTCTTGATAAGTTACCATGTGCTGCTGATGTTGCTATCCTCCTGTCTCAGCTTCCCAAATACTGGGATTACAGGTGTGTGCCACCAAACCAGTCTTGCTTTTTTAAAAAAAATGTGGTTAAACATACATAACACAAAATTAACCACAGAAATAACATTATAAATAAGCGCTCACTAAGCAGGCTCCAAATTCACACCCACCCTACAGTTACAACAATGTGATTATTTCTTGGACAAGGCCAGGAAAGATTTAAAAACCCAGACAGATGAGAAGTTTCAGGGATTGGCATAGCAGGCATGAGCATAATCATGATGCCTTTGTTTGAAGGCAGCTTTGATAAGTAACAACCTCCAGGCATTTTAGTGCTGAGGTAAGCAGTGGCCTACAGGAACAAGAATACTCTGGAAGGGAAGCAAGGAGGTGGCGAGGGGCAGAGGGACAAATCAGTCTTGTGGAAAAACAAGTAACTAGGCCTAATCACTTAAAATTGCATTCACCGGACTCCAAATTAATGTCCATGCATCTCTATGTGGTACTGGGGACTGAACCCAGGATTATTCTATCTCTGAGCTACACCCCTAGCCCTTTTTAATTTTTGTTTTGAAACAAGGTTTTGCAAAGTTGCTAAGAGTCTAGCTATACTGCTGAGGCTGTCCTCCAACCTGTGATCTTCCTGTCTCATCCTCCCAAGTCCTGGGATTACAGGAGTGTGCCACCACACCCTGCTAACCTCAACCTTATCTGAACCAGTCTGATTTCTCTTTTTATCCAAACTGGTTTCTCTAGGCTAAGCCAATTATTCACTTGGGAAGCCCTATTACTAGGCTTTTGGCTCTGTGGTCTATAGAGAAAATGTGAGTTTCCCAGGTAACAGTGAGAACAATGGCAATTCCACAAAGATACTACCTATCTGAAGAGCACCTTCTTTCTTTTTTTCTTTTCTTTTCTTTTTTTTTTTGCAGTACTAGGGATTGAACTCAGGGGCGTTCTTCCTCCGAGCTATACCCCCAGCCCTATTGGTTTTTTATTCTTTATTTTGAAACAGGGTCTCACTAAGTTGTGGAGTGCCTCACTAGGTAGCTGAGGCTGGCTGCGAACCTGGATCCTCCAGTCTCAGCCTCCCGAATGCTGGGATTACAAGCGTGCGCCATCACGCCCGGCTAGGAGCACCTTCTTTCTTGGAGGGGTAGTTGGGGACTATAGGACCTTGCTGGCTCCGGTTCTGGGTTCTGGCTTCTTTTTGTCTTGTCCAACTGTTTTACTGGGTGTGTGCCACCAAACCAGTCTTGCTTTTTTAAAAAAAAAATGTGGTTAAACATACATAACACAAAATTAACCACAGAAATAACATTATAAATAAGCGCTCACTAAGCAGGCTCCAAATTCACACCCACCCTACAGTTACAACAATGTGATTATGAATCACATTCACCCTACAGGCTCCAAAATCCCACCCACCCTACAGTTACAATCAATGTGATTATGAATCAGGAGCAGAGGCAGCAAGGAGAGGGTGAGTTAGGCTGATTCTACCTTCTCTCTGTTGGACTGGAGAAAGGAGAATCACAGTGATGCATCCAGGAAGAGAGGGCAGAAAAGGTGGCCTTGTCTGGAAGCTTCATGAAAGACCAAGAACAGAGTACTGTATGAGATGGCAGCTTGGGCTCATGGCAACTGCCCTGAGGTTAGCAGCAGCAATGCTACGAAGTGGGGGTTTGTACAGCATTTTCTAAGCAGTCACGAGTCCCCTGGAAAGCCAGTATTACTTGGGTGGGTGTACTTTGCTGTTGTCACCCACAGACACTTCAGCCCCTCCCCCCTTCTGCCTGCTAACATGGCTCCTCACCTGCATCTTTCTCTTCACCGTGTCAAAGGGAAAGGAGAGGGTCTAGGTCACTGCAGCAGCCAGACAGACACTGGCAGAGTTCTGCAGGACAGAGAACTGGTCTTGGGGTCCATTCCAGATTTTCTCCAGGTTCATATAAACAAGAAGGGAGCCAGCAGAGAACGGGAGCGCGCCTGTGAAGCAAGGGCAGAAAGAGGCTGTGATCTGGGGAAACACTGGCTGGGACCCGGCAAGGTAAATAGAAGAGGCTCTGGGCTTGCTGAAACTACTCCAACCCAAGAAGCATGGGGCAATTTCTTAGGGAATAACAGTGCTATATATATATTGGTGGTACTGGGTATTGAACCTGGTTTGGGGATAGTGGGTTCTACCTCTGAGCTTGTAACTAAGCCCTTTTTATTTATTTATTTTATTTCATTCTGAAACAGGGTCTCCTTAAGTAAAATACTGTGCACTGGCCTTGAACCTGTGATCCTCCTATCTCAGCCTCCCAAGTACAGGAATTACAGGCATGTGCCAAAGTGTCTGGCTTACAGTGCTGTATTTTGGTAGGGGTTCTGCCCTGTGTCAAAACACAACAGAGCTGACTGTGGTGGCGCACACCTGTAATCCCAGTTCTTGGGAGGCTGAGATAGGAAGATTGAAAGTTCAAGGCCAGCCTCAGCAATTTAGTGAGACACTATTTCAAAATAAAAAATAAAAAAGGGCCAGGAATGTAGCTGGGAGGTAGAATGTCCCTGAGTTCAATCCCTAATACCAATGAAAAAATAAAAGTTTACTAAAGGTAAATGTTTGTGTACTTTATTGTATATAAATTGGACATAAAGCTAGGCATGGTGGCATAGTCCTGTAATCCCAGTACTTATGAGGCTAAGACAGGAGGGTCACAGGTTTGAGGACAGCCTCAGCAACCTAATGAGACCTGTTTCAAACTAAAAAAAAGTAAATAAGATAGGGCTGGGGTGTAGCTCAGCAATATAATGCCCCTGGGCTCAATTTCTAGTAGAAAAAAAAAGAAAAGGAAAAAGAGAAAAAAAATAGGGGATAATACAAATGGGATTGCTTATCTTTAGACCTTGTAACATTTTACAAATAAACATATTAAAAGTGACACACCAGCTGGGTGTGGTGGTGCATGCCTATAATCCCAGTACTTGGGAGGCTGAGACAGGAGGATCAGAGGTTTAAAGACAGCCTCAGCAATTTAGCAAGACCCTGTTTCCAAATAAAAAATAAAATAGGAGCCGGGTGTGGTGGCGCACGCTTGTAATCCCAGCATTCGGGACCGGGTTTGCGGCCAGCCTCAACTACCTAGTGAGGCACTCCACAACTTAGTGAGACTCGGTTTCAAAATAAAAAATAAAAAAAATAGGGCTGAGGGTATAGCTCAGAGACAGAATGCCCATGGGCTCAATCCCCAACACTACACACACACACACACACACACAAAGCGACTCACCAACCTCCCATTTACCATTCAGAAAACATTAGAGTGTTTGCTATGTGCTAGGCTCCATGCTAGACATTGGGAATACAAAGGTACAAGCTATTTCCTGGAGATGCTTGCCATCTAGGGAAGAGGCCAGGGAAAACTCTTAAGTATATCATCCCTGATATGCATCACAATAGGGGGCACTACAAGGTGTTTTAGGTACAAGGGCCTAAGGGATTCATTTTGCTGGGAGAATCAGCAAGGGCTTGACAGAAGAGAGATCTTTTGAACTGTGTTTTGAGGAATGAGTTCATCAGACATCAAATGTGGAAAGGCATCCCAGCCAGAGGGAAGGGCATGTACAAATGGAAGCATGGCACAAGATGGGATAGACTGGCAGGGGCAGGCCTGAGGTATTATGGAATGCCAAAACGAATTTGAACTTTAACTCTTAGTTTAAAATGAATCTCTGAGTTTGGTGGCTCATGCCTATAATCCCAGTACTTGGGAGGCTGAGACTGGAGGATTGCAGGTTTGAGGACAGCCTCAGCAAGTAGTGAGATTCTCATCAACCATCAACCTAGTGAGACCTTGTTTCAAAATAAAAATAAAATTGGGCTGGGGGTGTAGCTTGGAGGTAGAATGTCCCTGGGTTCAATCTCCAGTTACCCCCCCCCCCAAAAAAAAAAGGAATCTCTGAAGGCTCTTTATTTTTATTTATTTATTTTGAGGTACTGGGGATTGAACTCAGGGGCATTCTACCTCCGAGCTACACCCCCAGCCCTATTTTTTATTTTTTATTTTGAAACCGGGTCTCACTAAGTTGTGGAGTGCCTCACTAGGTAGCTGAGGCTGGCCGAGAACCCGGATCCTCAGGTCTCAGCCTCCGGAATGCTGGGATTACAAGTGTGTGCCACCACGGCCCGGCTCTCTGAAGGCTTTTTAAAGAGGACTGGTGATTAAACAATCAAATTGCATTTGAAAAGATCATGCCTTCTCACACTTTTGTCCTACTGTTTTCCCTCAGATGTGAGAGGCCAAAGTTTAGGAGTGGGGTGTAAGGTTATGGACTAGAATGAACTACTTGGCTCCACATGGATTGAATCCATAAACCTTTACCTTGGTGAAACAGATTTTACTGTTTACAAAGGTACACAATAGATTCACATGTGTCAGGGAACCCAGTCTTTCTGTGGACAGGATAAAAAGTTCCATCTTACCTAGAATAGTGAGGGAGGCCCCTCGATAAAGGGCTAGGAACCCTTCCTGTTGATAAATAGTAGAAAAAGCATGGAAGAGTCCCTTGTAAGATGGTTCTAGTGTGTTCTGCACAATCAACCGTGTTTTGATGAGGTCTGTAGGATAGGTCACAATGGTGGAAACCATGCCTGCGAGACTCCCAGCCGCAACGGAGCTCCACTGGGAAATATAGCCCAAGTCATCTGTAAACAGCACAACGAACCTGGAAGAACATAGACGGAAAGTCCAAAGGAATCAGCTATGGATTGTGCTAGAATGTTCTACACTACTTCTTAGAATATTTTCCAGCATTTGGAAATATTTCACAAAGTGATAATTACTATAGTACTAAACTAGGATTAATTTATAATTCACTATATTTATATAATTCTAGTTAGCCATAAAGAAATGATGCCCAATCTTCTTATTTATATCCCTACCTTTATATTTATACCACAAATTCTTTGTACTTTAAGCATTTCTCCTTTTTAACTGCATACCTGTTAAGTCTAACTGTGGGATGTAAAATCATAGAAGTACTCAGAAAATACTAGTTTGGAATGCACCCTTTTGGTTTTGTTGAAATTTAAAAGGAATGGAATTTCTTGAAATGATGACTCTGAGCATCCCAGAAATTTTGTTTTAAAAATATATTGATTTAGCTGGTTATGGTGGCACATGCCTATAATTCTGGTACTTGGGAAACTGAGACAGGAGGATCATGGTTTCAGGGCCAGCCTCAGCAACTTAATTGAGATCCTGGAATGGAACTTCTTAAAGTGATGACTTTGGGCATCCCAGAAATTGAGTTTTAAAAATATATTGCTTTAGCTGGGAGAATCGCAGGTTCGAGGACAGCCTCAGCAACTTATCAAGACCCTCAGCAACTTAGGGAGATTCTGTTTCAAAATAAAAATTGAAAAGGGTTGGGGGTTAGCTTGAAGGTAGAATTCCTCTGGGTTCATTTTTGGTACTAGGGATTGAACCCAGGGGTATTCTACCAGTGAACTACACCCTCAAGCCTTTTTATTTTTATTTTTAACTTTGCAGTACTGGGGATTGAACCCAGGGGCATTCTACCTCTGAGCTACACCCACAGCCCTATATTTATTTTTTATTTTGAAACAGGGCCTCACTAAGTTGCAGAGGGCCTCACTAAGTAGCTCAGGCTGGTCGTGAACCTGTGATCCTCCTGTCTCAGTCTCCCAAGTACTGGGATTACAAATGTGTGTCACCAAGCCCAGCTTCCCTTCTTATTTTTTAATGTGAGACAGGGTCTCGATAAGTTGCCCAGACTGACCTCTAACCTGTGATCCTCCTGCATCAACCTCCCAAATACTGGGATTATAAGCATGTGCCACCATGGCCGACTATGTAATTTTTAGATTTCTTATATTTAAAAAAGATATGTGGCTGCCAGGTGGAGTGGCATGCACATTTAGTCCTAGCTACCGGGGAGGCTAAAGTGGAGGATCACTTGAGGCCAGCATGCTTGGGTAATGTAGCGAGACCCTAACTCAAAAAAAAAAAAAAGGTATAGTGTAGGTGGCGAGTATATGAATGTTTGCTAGACACTCCTCATATTTCTCTGTATTTTTACAATTTAGTTAAAATGGGTGGAGTTTTCCAAATGCAAAACATAAAGCCAATGTATTACAATACTTCTTTCTGGAAACAGCATCTCCAGTCACACAGGCCTACTCTGGCATAAATGCTTATAAGGGACTTTTACAGAGCAAGCATTCCTTGGTCAAGAAGCAAAGGGATTTTACTCCTTGCTGATGAGAACAAATCCTACAGGGCTTGGAAGCCAAGGAAAAATAATATTTTCTTCCAGAAAATGGGGATAGGGAGAGGGATAGCAAGGGTTCAGAATAAAAGGTAAGTGAACATGGGAGGCTGAGATGGGGGGGAGGGGTTTGCAGGTTTGCAGCCAGCCTCAGAAACTTAGTGAGACCCTGTTTCAAAATAAAAAATAGAGCCGGGCGTGGTGGCGCACGCTTGTAATCCCAGCATTCGGGAGGCTGAGACTGGAGGATCCGGGTTCACGGCCAGCCTCAGCTACCTAGTGAGGCACTCCGCAACTTAGTGAGACTCGGTTTCAAAATAAAGAATAAAAAATAGGGCTGGGGGTATAGCTCGGAGGTAGAATGCCCCTGAGTTCAATCCCCAGTACC
>PVLC010027294.1:0-22000 GCA_004027655.1 Graphiurus murinus
TTTTTTCTCATTGAAAATTATGTGTAAATTAATTTTGTGAGCTTGAGGCAAAGATTAACTAGAATTTGTTGTTGTCGTTGTAGCTGTGTTTTGTTTTGTTGTGGTTGTTGGTATCATGTCAAGTAGAAAAGTCCTCTTGGGCCTGATAGCAATTGATCTGACCATCATCTATTCTGTAACAATACCATTTCTCCTCATTTCTGTTGCAATTTTGATCTGGAAATTATTTATATTGCTAATAAAAATGAAGGAGAGTTTTTAAGAATGCACTATTACCATATGTAGTGAATTGGCATAAAACATACCTCTGCTAGTGTCCTAACTTCAGAAGATGCAAAACTGAAAAGAACACTTCTTGGGTCACTTTTTTTTTTAGAGGAGGGAAGATTTATTGTGACTCCTGGTTCCAGAGGTTTCCGTCCATAGGGCCGGCTCCGAGGCATAAATAGCAGCTGCAGCAGCAGGAAGTTGGAGGGATGCTGCTCTGATATGGAGCTCAGAAGCTGTTTCCACATCACGGAGACCAGAAGTCGCTCTCACCTGGTGAAGACCGGAAGCCACTCTCACATCATGGAGACATTATGGCGGACGGAAACTGCTCTCACATCATGGAGACCGTAAGTCTCCCTCACATCATGATGGACAGAAGCCGCTCTCACATCATGGAGGTTGGAAGTCGCCCTAACCTCACAGAGACCGGAAGTCGCTCTCGCATCATGGAGACCGGAAGTCACTCTCACATCATGGAGACCGGAAGTCGCCCTCGCATCATGGAGACCGGAAGTCGCCCTCGCATCATGGAGACCGGAAGTCGCCCTCGCATCATGGAGACCGGAAGTCACTCTCACATCATGGAGACATCATGTCGGACAGAAGCAGCTCTCACATCATGGAGGCCGGAAGTTGCTCTCACATCATGGAGGCCGGAAATAACCCTAACATCATGGAGACCGGAAGTCACCGTCCCATCATGGAGACATCAGAGTGGACAGAAGCCGCTCTCACATCATGGAGACCAGAAGCCGCTCTCACATCATGGCAGCTGGAAGTCACTTTCTTGGGTAACTTTTGATGTCATTTAGATTGGACTAATCGGAGGCATTCTGGTGAAGTTTGGACAATGATTAGGTATTCTTCCGACTGAAAGGGTACTGTTGCAGGTGTGACTAACTTCTGTGTTAGAAGAAATTTTCCTGTCTGATAACTTACTTTGAGAGTGTAAAGAGGCAGCACACAGGGTTTTACTGGTACAGATTGTAACCCGTGATCCCAGTGGCTCATTAAATGAAGGTGAGGAGCTAGAAACACTAGGCAGGTTAGGCCAGAGGACCCAGGAATAGAAAGGGATAAAAGAAAATCTATGAAAAGAACAGAAACATGGAAGGTTAATACGATGCAGGACTAGGCCCTTTCTGAAGGCCAAATTCAGGACAACCAGGTAAATAAATCCTAAGAGTGATCAAAAGGGGAAAGACAGGAGGCAGATAATGGTGCCTGGAGATTAGAAAAGCCCACCGACTCACAAGATAGAGATTCAAATTATGGATTGAAACTGGCCCATGATTAGTGGGTCCCCAAGACCCATTTCAACCAATCACAAAAGAACAAATGGGGAGACCACAAGAAGGGATAAAAACTCACCTCCTGAGAACTTCAAAAGTTATTTTCTTTCAGTAACCCTCTCCCCAGTTTATGTAGAAGAATTTTTCTATTTTCCATCTTCCCTGGTCTTAAAATAAATTTCCATACATCATGACCACCCTTCTATGGTCTGTGGAGAGCATTCTTGATTTTCGTGAGGCCAAGAATCCACGAAGAGGAAAAACCTGTATCAGAGGTGCCTCCCTAATGTGGCTATTCCCACCAATGTGGCTTCCGAATTGTAGAAAAGGTAGTGGCTTCCTTGGTTGTCTCATTCAGTTCCTTCAAATGTCCTGATACTTCTCTAAGCTGTATTAAGCCTTGTAGTAAACTCCTATCTGCTTCAAATGAACTAAAGTAAATTTTGCTCTATAACTATTCTTTTATCAGTATTCCATGCCTACCACCTGAACAAACAAACAAACAAAAAAAAATTGATGACATTTCAACTCCCTCTTCTACGATACCTATGACTTTGAATTCCCAGTATAGTTGAGCTCTATATTTAGGAACATTAGGAACATGACCGTGGGGCTTTGTGTCTCTCTCCATGATCACTTATTACCATGATCAGAGGTATTCCTTGGCATCTTCACCTCAAAGCCAAGAGGTAAAGATCTGCTCCTGAATTGATCTTCATCTTGGGCATTCTTTTTCAGGGCACCAAGCCTAAATGGGGAACTGATCCTCTCTCTTTTTTCATGGAGACCAGAGCAGAATGGAAGACTTAAGCAACCTTGAAGAGTTGACCATATTCTGAGTCTGTATAAATTTCTTTGTGTGTGGTACTAGGGATCAGGGGTGCTCAACCACTAAGATACACCCTATCCCCTTTTATTTTTTATTTTGAAACAGGGTCTCACTAAGTTGTTGAGGCTGGCCTTGAATTTGCAGTCCTCCTCTCTCAGCCACCCAAGTACAGAGATTACAGGCATGAGCCACTATGCCTGGCTCTGAGTCCATATAAAATTTAAATTTTAAGGAATAAGTAGGATATCTTAAAGATCCCACTTCTTTGTAACATGTTGGCTCTGATTAATAGAAATTAAACAATAGTTTACATTGGGCATGGTGATGCACACCTGTAATTATAGTACTTAGGAGGATGAAATAGGAGGACCACAGGTTCTAGACCAACCTCAGCAACTTAGCAAGGCCCTAAGCAACCTAGAGAGACCCTGTTTCAAATTTTAAGGAAGGGCTGGGGATGCAGCTTAGAGGCAGAATACTCCTGAGTTTAATTCCCAATACCAAAATGTTTTAAAAATAACAATTCACAATATCCAAATTATGGAACCAACTTAGGTGTCTGTCAACAGATGAATGAATGAATGAATAAAATGTGGTATATACACATAATGGAATTCGACTCAGCCATAAAGGACAAAATTATGGTGTTTGCAGGAAAAACTCTTGGAATTGTCCTTTCTCAGTCTCCCAAGTACTGGGATTACAGGCATGTATCACCTTACCCAGCTGAATCCAGCCCTTTCTTTGTGAGTATTTCCCATCACCACTTCTACTATTTTCAGTTAGAATCAGGAAAAACAAGTGACTCACAAATGTATTTAATTTTGAAAAAATTTTATTGAAAGATAAAGGAATTTGATGTTAAATTCATAACCAGTCTTCAGAAAGAGAACAAAATCAGAGCTGGGTGTGGTGACACATGCCTGTAATCCCAGCACTAGGGAGGCTGAGACTGGAGGATTAAGATTCAAGGCCAGCCTCAGCAACTGAGCAAGACCCTGTTTCAAAAGAAAAGTACTGGGGTGTGTAGCTCAGAGGTAGAAGGCCCCAGCTATACTGGTTCATTTCCCAGTATAGAAAAAAAGGAGGGGGGAGTGAAGACAGCTCAAAACTATGAAAATAGTTTGCAGATGCCACAAAGAAAGACACCCGGAGTCAGTGCATGAACCCTGCAGGAGAGAGACGAAAGAGTCATAAGTTAAATCCCTAAAGAAACACAGCCCCCACCCACCCCAGACCCCAGGGTCCCTCTGCAGCCTCAGGATACTAAGGTTGATCGTGTACCAACACCAGCTCCTCCTCACCTCTCCAGGTATCTGAATAGAGATGACACTCTGCTAAAGTGGACACAACCTTCTGCAGGGGCCTGTGGAAGAGCAAGGGCAGAGCTAAAAGTTTTGGTGACCCACAGGTCACAGCCCAACCCAGCTGGTCAGAATTGTAACTTCCTGTCCCTGTGTCTAATGTCAAGCAGCAGTGTCCTCTGTAATTTGGGGACATGGGGCATCATCCAAGCTTCACTGAATGATCACTGTCAAAGGTGGGGTCTGATTCTGGGGAATGAGGCCTGAAGTTACCTATGGAGACTGTGGAATGTTCCAGACTTTTCCCCTGACCCAATTCACATGATAATGAGTGTGGAATAAAGTAATAAAAAACAACCAATGCATGTTGAGGTGTCCAGACAAACTCCCCAACTCCTCCTTTTTGTATCTTACATGTATCACATTTCTTGGCTAGAGGAGTAGAGATATTCCTTGTGGGTGGAGCCTTGAGCTGTTCTATCCTCAGCAAGAATGAAAAGAGAAAGGAAGCTGGGCATGGTGGTGCACACCTGTGACCTCAGAGCTTGGAAGGCTGAGACATGAGGATCACAGGTTCAAAGCCAGCCTCAGCCTCAGCCAGCAAGTTTGTGAGGTCCTCAGCAACTTAATGAGATCCTGTTTCAAAATAAATAATAAAAAATAGGACTGAGGGTATAGCTCAGAGTGCCCCAGGGTTCAATCCCCAGGACCACAAAGAAAAAGAAAGAGAGAGAGAGAGAAAAGGAGTTGAACATGGAGCTGAACGTGGTGGTACACACATGTGATCCCAGTACTTGGGAGCCTGAGACAGGAGTATGGCAGGTTTGAGGCCAGCTTCAGCAACTTAGCAAGATCCTGTTTCAAAATAAAAAGGTCTGGGGGTGTATCTCAGAGGTAGAACACCCCTGGTTCAATCCCCAGTTCCAAAGAGAGAGAGAAAAGATAGAAAGAAGAAAAAGATCAATTGACCTAGCCAGTGAAGACTTGTCTCTCTCTCTCCTCCAAAAATAAAATGAGGAGTATCTGCATGCTGCTATTTCTTCCATCCCAAGGCTTCACTGACATAAAGAGAGGTCACCCCAAAGTCACCAAGTCAGGCCACTGCAGTGGCCACCTTTGCAGAGGCCACATGTTAACAACTGCCCGGCAAAGGTGAGGCTGGAATGAGAGCTTCGCTTCTCAAGAACGGCTCTCCCCCACTCTCCTCTGTGCTGAGCAAACCTGTCCCCCAAACTTCTGCAATCTACCTGTTATGGTTAGATTCACAATGTCCCCTGAAGGGCTCAGGTATCAATGTTCAGAGACGATATAACTGAAGTCAAGGGGTTCTAATATCATCAGTGGATGAGTCCATTGTGATGGACTTACTGGGTGGTAACGGAGGCAGGTGGGGTGTGGCCTTAAGGGCAGTGCTTTTGTCCTTGAATCTCCTGGCCTCCGTGTCGTTAGAGCAGAGTCCTTGCTCTCTCCCTCTCTGCTGCCTGCTGCCATTCCCTGAGCACCACAGACCCCCAGCCTCATGAGGACTAAACCTGAAATCTCCAAAAACGGTGAGCAAATAAATCTTCCTTCCTTCCTTTAAGTTGTGTGGTCAGTTCTTTTGGATTATAGCAGTGAAAATGTGGACCAAGACACTCCCTTCATCCCTGCCCCAACTCCCCTTCCCTTATGGAGTCAGATAGGGGAAGCCACAATGGAAAGTTCCCATCCCAGCATGAGCCTTGGCCATGTTCTCCAAAGTCAACTCACCTTTCTTGTCCCACAGGTGGACGATAAGGCCTAAAGCAAGAAAGATCAGGCCCAGCCCAAGACTCCCGATGCCAGCCAGCATCTTGCTCTGGGCAGATTCCGATAGTGCCCCTGGGAAGCAGAAACCTGTATGTCAGTGTCCCTCCCTACACCCACAGTGTCCCCATCATCTGGAAGCCTGGAGTCCTGTCCAGGATATCAGAGACTGAGCATGATGGTGCACACCTGTAATTCCAGTACTCGGGAGGCTGAGACAGGGGGAATCACAGGCTTAAGTCCTGCCTCAGCAACATAGCAAGACCCTGTTTCCTAATAAAAAGATAAAATAAGGCTGGTGGTATAGCTTGGAAGTAGAATGCCCGTGGGTTCAACCCCCAGTACAAATAAATAAATAAATAAATAAATAAATAAATAAATAAATAAGAGAGAGGTGCTCAGTCACCAAACGGAGGAGGGTAAAAGGTGTTCAAGGGGACAGTGCGGATGGAGGAGGGGGGAGGGAAGAAGGGGAGAGTAGCTCCCAAGGGCATGTCCATCAGAAAACCTGCAGACTATCTCCAAAACATCAGCTGGAATGCCAAAGCCCAGAACTTCACAACTTGAGAAGGTACACTGCCAAGCTGAAGGGCAGCCTGGAGATCAGGTTACGTAAAGCAACCGCCACAATATCTTGGGAGAAAGGAGGTCAGTACTCAACACGTGCCTTTCCACTTGAGACAATGGGGAGCCTCATGACTCCCAGCCAGGAAATGGTATGAGGGAGTTAGGGAGGAGAGAAGGTATGCATATGTATGACACAGTGGAGCTAAGGAGGGACCCCACCCAGACAAAACCCAGAGTCCTCCCTGCCCGTCTATCTTTCTGTTGATCCTCTGGTGTCAACGAAGTGTCCCTTACGCCATTCTACTACGATGGGGCTCTGGAGGCTGGGGTGTTCCACGTGGCAGGTGTAGACATCTCCGCGCTGGGGCCTCACTTCTAACATCACGAGAATCTGGTAGGTCCAATCCCCATTGTGAATCAGAGGTGTGGACACCACTCCTGCGGTCTCCTCCTGTTTATTACGGAACCATCTGACTTTAACTTGGCGAGGGTAAAAATCTGTCACGAAGCAGACCAGCAGGTTGTGATGGTTCAGGACCTCTGTCCTGGCTGGGGAGATGGTGACCATAGGCTCCACTGGGAGAAAGGACAACAGACAAGGAACGTCAGAGGGTGAAACAGTAAAAGGGGTTCTCACCACGGGCTTAAGTCCCTCCTCTGAAGCCAGGTGCTGTGGCACACACCTGTAATCCCAGTCCTTTGGAAGCTGAGACAGGAGAATCCATTTTGAGGACAGCCTCCCCAACTTTTTATTTTGTTTCAAATTTTTAAAAAATAAAATAGGGCTGTGGGTATAACTCAGAAGTAAAATGCCCTTGGGCTCAATCCCCACTACCAAAAAAAAAAAAAATAGTCATCACAGGGAGCTACAGGGCAGGTGTAGACATCAGTTGGGCATGAGGTGAAGTAAGAGGCTGAAAAGACAGGCTTGTGACAGATGGGACAGGACCCTGCTGACTTGGAAGGACTGAAGCTCAGAGCATGGAGGACTCCAGCCACTGCCCCCAAGGCAGAACTCTTCTTGCCTCGTTTCCTAATCTTCCTTCCCAACATCCCCCTCTACTATAGTTTGCACAAATGCCCCCTGAGAGTCCATGTGTTAAAGGCTCGGTGGCCAGCCTGTGGTGCTACCGGAGGTGGAAACCTTCCGGACGTGGGAGCTAATGGAAGGAAGTTAGGTCATGGGGGTGCATCCTTGAAGGAGATGTTAGGACCTCAGCCCTTCTGCTCCCTCTTCTTGCTTCCTGGCCACCATGAAGTGAGGGCTTCCTCCTCCCTATGTTACCACCATGATGTATTTCCTGACCAAAATCAATGGGATCAACCGACCATGGACCAAAACCTCCAAAACCTCTTCTCTTTCTAAGTCGATTCTCCCAAGTATTTTGTTGCAGTAACACAAAGCTGACTAGCGCACTCTCCTGATTGTTCTGCCAGGACTTTCAACATCCCCCCCCCCCCCGAACTTGAATGCCCTTCCATTCTTACCAAGGTCTTAGAAATCTCAGAACCATGAAGGACTCCTCTCCCCAGGCTTTCTGCACTAGAGGTAACCACCACCCCCCCCCACTTGGTGGATCCTAAACCCACCTCTCCGCTGAACGGTGAAGGGAGCCGTCTGGTTATAGTTGTGTCTACAGAGCGTGTCCACGTGGGCCCGGTACTCCGCCAGGAGATCCTTCTGGCTGTTCCAGCTCTTGGCAATCGACATCCCTAGCTCTGTTACAGCCTCAAACACCCCCACATCACTGTCAAAGCGCAGGGTCTCCTCCCTGTTGTAGATTTGTCTGGCCACCAACCGCACTCTCTGAGTCCCATTGGTGAAGTAGCACGTGCCTTTGAACTGGTAGATGAAGTCCTCTGTGGGAAAGTCAAATCATGTTAGATCTAGCTCCACCTTGCACCCCAACCAACCATGTGCTTAGTTTGCGGAGACACAGAAAGTGAATGAAAATATCAATACAGCCAAGTGACTGAATAAAGTCTGCCCTCAAAGTCTGCCCTCAACCCTTGGAATCTTATTCCTAGGGGGAATTAAGTAATTTCTCTGCCCCAAATCCTGCCTTTGAACACTTACTGTAGAACACTGAGTGTGAGGCAAGAAACATGGAATGATGATGCTGGGTAATGAAGAAGCGAAACTGTCAATATTTGCATATGATAACTCTGAATACTGAGAAATCCAAGATAATCCACTAGGAAATGAATTTTAAGTAATGGAGAGTTCAGCAATTGATTGGACACAAGATCCATTTTCAAACATTCTATAGTCTAGGAACAAACTTGAAATCAAATTTGTGTGTGTGTGTGTATGTGTGTGTGTGTGTGTGTGTGTGTGCGCGCGTGTGTTTTTTACTGGGGATTGAGACCAGGAGCATTCTAACTCTGAACTATACATCTAGCCCTATTTTATTTTTGGAAACAGTGTCTCACTAAGTTATTGAGGGCCTTACTAAATTATTGAGGCTGATCTCAAACCTGCAAAAAAAAAGTGACATATCATTACACATCTACCATACAGGGAAACCTTAGAAGTTTAGGGTTCCAAAATCTATCAAGAATTGGATTTTCTCATGAACAGCTTATGAGAATGCACACGGAGACAGCCAATCTGAGCAATAGTTAGACATTCTCTTGTCAAGTTGAAGGTACGTGTGGCCTTTTGACCCATGAATTCCAATCTAAATATATATTCTAGTATAAAGAAATGCAGACTCAAATGCTCTAAGATACATTTTCTTTTAAAATGAGAGTCACCTGAGCACCCATCCACATCAAAATAGGCAAGTCCATTACCACCTCATGAAATAGAATACACTGCACAACCTTGAAAATGATTGAACAAGCCGGGCGTGATAGTGAACACCTGTATTCCCAGTACTTGGGAGGCCGAGACAGAAGGATCACAGGTTCGAGGACAGCCTCAGCAATTTAGCAAGACTCTCATCAACCTAGCAAAACTTGTTTCTAAATAAGAAATAAAATTGGGCTGGGGGTGTAGCTCAAAGGTAGAATGCCTCTGGGTTCAATCCCCAGTACCACAAAAAAATAAAAAAGAAAGAAAATCATTGGACAGACAACTGTTGTACTAAAGATCTATGGTATGTCTTCTCAGACATAACATTGAGAAAAAAAAAAAAAAAAAAAGCACGATGTAAAAAGAAGCACACATAGCCGGGCATAGTGGCACACGCTTGTAATCCCAGCATTTGGGAGGCTGAGACCAGAGGATCCGGGTTCGCGGCCAGCCTCGGCGATCTTGTGAGGCACTCCGCAACTTAGTGATACCTTGTTTCAAAATAAAGAATAAAAAATAGGGCTGGGGGTATAGCTTGGAGGTAGAATGTCCCTGAGTTCAATCCCCAGTACCACAAAAAAATAAAATAAAATAAAATAAAAAGAAGCACACAGAAGTCTTTTGTGGAGCTGATCTATCCAATATGTTTGACCTGACTAGTGGCTATTTGGATATTTCTTTGTAATTTTTGTTATGCTATGTATGGGTGTGTCTGTGTTATGTTATTGTCACAATAATTAATGTAAAGATTTTGAGATAATAACACATACCCAGAGTCAGCATTGTGTGTGTGTGTGTCTGTGTGTGTGTGTGTGTGTAATGCGACCTCTACAGGGTTTGGGATTTAGTGAGTGCAAAATAAATTCAGTTGTCTTGTTTTTGTTCAGCATTGCCATGGCCCCATTCGCCATCGACACTGACTCAAGCCCGCACATAAACGCAGCCAGGACAGGCGTGGCCTGTCCTTATCCCATTCTCCCCCTTGGTTCCCACGACATCCTCTCCAAGACCCACTGCTGACGCCCAAGGAAGGGGTACCTGTGCGCTTCATATGCTGAAGCTGCAGGCTGTGGTTGTCTTGAATTCCTCCTACCCCAAGCACAACCGTTCGTGGACACTCTTTGGCCCAGAAGGTCCGCAGGGTGGAAAGCCCCCTCTAACTCCTTCCCTGGTGCCCTTCACGTGACCTCGTGTGTATCTTGTCCTGCATCTAGTAGACAAACACACTTTACCTTTGTCTTCCAACTCTGAGGCCCTGAATTCTTTCCCCTTAGAGAAATTCTCCTCCCTTCAACTGCAGAGTTTGAGGAAAGGAATCCAGAAACACCGAGGAGGAGAAATCTGGACTCTGGCAGAGTCCTTCTAGATTCTACCTGCAACTTGGTCAGAATACAAAAGACCCGACCTTAAGCCCCAGTGCCCCCCAAGAAATTATTTCCAAACCTGAGTTCTCTGTCCTGCTCTTACCTGGGGTATCTCTTCGTTGAGCCATGGAAGTCTTCAACACCATGAAGACAACCATCGCAATCCCAGCGTCTGCCCAAGGATGCCTGGGGAGGGTCACGGTCATCTTCCCAGACTTGAGAGAGAAGCAGTCTAAAAAAATGCCCTGATGGTCAGCACAGCTGCCACCAATTGCCTGATGCTTCACTTTACAGAGAATGAAAAGTAGGAAGCTTCCTGTGACTGCTAGGATTGGCTGGCTCCCAGGAAAGACGCCAATCAGCCCCGCAACTTGAGCTCTCCTTTGTCTCTAGGCAAATGTGTCTGATGAAAGTTCTAACTCAAAATTAGTCATTGGTCATCTACGTGGTACTTAGCAGGAGGTCATCTCCAAACATCACTGAACTTTGTTAGGAAGTCTCAGGAGCCAGAGTATTCAAGGTATTTCTTCCTGGGACATTTAGTTAAATCCTCTGGTTCTTGTATTTGGGGTCTGATGGTGGCTGGAGACGGGGCAGCTCTCCCTTGGAACCTAAGACAGTTATTTAAGAGCTCTTCCATTTTAACACCATGAGACACCGGGACTTAAGATAAAGAGTAACAGATTTCAAGGAAAATGCATTTGATCACTGTTGAAAAATTTATTAACTTTATGACTCTCGACAAATTACATCATCTGTATTAGCTTCAGTCATTGTCCTTTAACATGTGGACAGGTTCTACATGATGAAGGTGGTATTAAGATGGAATAAAAATTTATATGCATGACGTGTTAATTGCAGATCCTGGCAGAAAGCTAGAACCCCAGGACGAAGCCCTACTGTGTGCTCTGAGGCTCTGAGTTATCAGTGACCTCCCTTCTCCACGTGTATGTCTTTCATAGCCATTCAGAGGAGCTCTCCAGAGGGAAGACCATTTCACAGGGATGCCCTGTTACCTCTAACACTTGGTACCCCAGATGCTACAGTAGAAACCAGGAGCTGAATAGATTAACAGGAGATGAACAGGTTAAACTGAAACTTAATGGGATTTCTTGGGAATCAAAGAATAATAAACACAATTATTGTGGTTATCACGATTATTATTTCTACTAGTATAACAATAGCTATCATTTATAGACCTTAATATGTGCCTGACACACTGTGCATTCCAAATATATTGCTGAGGCTGTCCTCAAACCTGCAATCCTCCTGTCTCAGCCTCCCAAGTACTGGGATTGCAGGTGTGTGCCACCACACCGGGTTGAGAGGATGACATTTCTCATTCCATAATTAGAACTAAAAGTCTCAACCTGGAGAATTATACAAAATGGGATTGTACAAATTGGTGAAAAGAGAACAAAGACGAAAGTCAAAAAACCCGGGTTCTAGGCCTGGTCCGGACACTACATGGCTGTGTGGACCCGGATAAACTATTGAGACCAGCATGGCCTCAATTTTCCTTCTTTATTCTTTCATGCAACAAACATTTACTCCGTGGTGCTGTTCTAGGCAGTGGGAATACACTAGGGGAGAAAATAAATAAAAGCAGAATTCCTGTCCGGGTGGAGCTCAGCCCACTGCATTATAATCTGCCAAGTGCGCGGACCTACGCCGTCTACACCGACCCACACCACACGGAAGCGGTTCGCTGCGTGGTCTGCAACGCTGCGTGCAAACTCTTCTCCTTGCCTCGGCTTCTCATATCCCTCCACTGCCCCTTTCAGAGCCTGGCAGGTAAAAAAGGAAGGAGAAGCAAGGCTGCGCGCGGGCCGAAAGCCCCTTATAGGAAGAATTCCACCCGGATTCTCTCCGCAGAGAAAGGCGCGCGAGAAGCAACTTAAATTTGGTTTTTGTCGCCATCTGGTGGTAGAAGTGCCCCATTGCATCCTGTCTCAGCCTCCCGAGTACTGGAATTACAAGCATGCACCACCACGCCTGGCGTCTCTGCTTTATTTTACAATAACAAAATGTCTAACCAAACAGTAAAATGGAAATGGTGGCGATCTGAGCATTCCTCCTCCAAAGATGGTAGGCTCCGAGGTTGGAAGACAGAAGGATTTGAGAATTGTGACTCTGAAGGTTAGGACCAGGTCATAGAAGAGTAAGCATTTGGGGGCTAGCAGGAGCTAGGTCCTAGGGACCTTTCTGGATGGTGTCCTTGGAAATGGGATAAATAAAGAACAGTAGAAGAAAAAGGACAGGAGGGTGAGAGATGCGTGTTCTCAGAGCACAGGACTCTAGAATCCACTCTAGAATCCTCTCCAGAATCCTCTCTAGAATCCATTCTGGACTCCAAGGGTCGTGCAAAGGAGTCATTCCCAGAAGTGACCTCTCGGACGTCCTTCCCCAAGCCCAGCGCCCAGGCCACTCCGTACTACTTCCGGTTCCAGGGGACAAGCTTCTGTCGGGGCCTTAGTACAGCTGCGGAGGCAGGACAGCTCTTGAAACCTGCAGGAACAGTGAGGAAGGTCTCAGGAGGCAACCCCACCCTCCCATGCCAGGGACTCAGGAGACGTTAACACCCAGCCAGAGCCACCCTCTGCCTCCCTCCCTGGGTGTCTCTCTCCAGCCAAAGAATTGGGGTGTGGGGGATGATCTGCCACCCAAACACAAGGAATAAGAGGCATTACCTCGTCCTCAGACTGAGTCTCCACAGATCCTGGAAAGAAAGAGAGAGAATGAAGCCAGATGTGGTGGCACACAGCTGTACTCCCAGTACTTGGGAGGCTGAGACAGGAGGGTCGCAGGTTCGAGGCCAGTCTCAGAAACTTAGTGAGGCCCCATTTAAAAAAAAAATAGTATCTCAGAGGTAGAATGTCTCTGGATTCAACCTCCAAGAGAAAGAAAGAAAGGAAGGAAGGGAGGGAGGGAAAGAAAGAAGGAAGGAAGAAGGGAGGGAGGGAGGAAAGAAGGAAGGAAGGAAGGAAGGAAGGAAGGAAGGAAGGAAGGAGAGAGAGAGAGAATGGGGGGCCCCAATTAGTTCCAAATGTTATTGATTTTCTTGAGTTCGGGGGAGAGGGGGCTCTGAGTGTCAGAACTCCACATCTAACTGCCTCCTAGAATATCTCCTGCCTCAGAAAAGACCATCCTAGCGATCCCTGAGAGGTACGCTCAGCCTCCCTGCCTCAGGTCTCTGATGGAGGGAAAGTTCGGAGTGGAGAAGCCCGGGGCAGGTGGCGAGGCGGTCCTCGGAGGCTCGTTACCTCTCCAAGCCCGGACGTGGACGACGGTGCCCATCAAGAGGAAGACGAGCCCAAGCAGGAGGGCGGCAGCCCCCCCTAGCATCTTTTGCCAAGAATGTTCAGGCGGAGCTCCTACGGAAAACAGGTCTTAAATTTAGTGTTGTTGTTTTTTTTTTTAATGAATTCCCAACTTATTTATTTTATATTATGCTTTGGGAGGGAGGCAATACTGAGAGCTGAACCCAGTGGAATTCTACCTCTGAGCTACATCCCAGCCCTATTTTTTTTTTTTTTTTTTTGAAGCAGGATTTTGCTAAATTTCTGAAGATCTCACTAAGTTGCTGGTGCTGGCCTGGATCCTGCAATCCTCCTGTGTCAACCTCCCAAGGACTAGTATTACAGGTGAGTGCCACCATGCCTGACTTGCCCCCTAAATATTAAGACTGAAAGTGCTAGAGTGTACGAGTTCCCGGGCCTGGGAGCAAATGATGTCGACTAGCAGACCTCCTTATCTCTTGGCAGGTATGAGCACAGATGTCCGCCCTGTTTTCTCCCACCCTCAGGCAAGAACTCTGATTCCTGTGACTCTCCCAGATCAAGGGAAAGACGCGTTTGTGCTGTGGGCAAGAGGGACGGGGAGGTGACCCTGTAAGCGACAGCGTGACCCTGAGTCCACGAAGCCCAGCTCACTCCACTCCACGGAGACGGCGCTGGGCAGGCCGGGGTGATGGACCAGGCAACCGTAAACATCTCCAGGCTCTGGGGTCATTTCCAGCATCACCGTGGTCTGAAAGGTCCAGTCTCCGTTCCTGATGAGGTCGGTGGCTATGACCCCCGCGCTCTCCTCCTGCCCGTTCCGGAACCACGTGACCTGTACGTCCCCTGGGTAGAAGCCAGTCACGGAGCACAGCAGCAGGTTGGGCCGGTGCAGGAACGGGGTCCTCTCCGGGTACACCGTCACCTCTGGTGGCACTAGGGAGGGAGAGACGCTGAGACACAGGCCGAGCCGGAGCGGAGGTTTAGGGATCATCGCCACCCTAGCCTCTTCCCCACATCGCCCACGTGGAAAGTGGGGTGCAGGGAAATCTCGCCCCCACCCGCAGACTGGGAAACAGGTTACCGCAATGCCCCAAGGAGGAGGTAGAATTTAGCAGGTCTTCCCACAATCGCCTTTTGGGGGGGCAAAGGGGTGCTGGGCATTAAACCCAAGGGTGTTTGATCTCTGAGCTACAGTACCTGCTCTTTTTACTTATTATTTTGAAACAAGATCTCCTTTATTATTAATAGTGGCCATTAAATGAGTCTCCTATAGGAAATACATAGTTGGATTTCTTTTTTTTTTTTTTTTTTTTTTTTTTTTCAGTACTAGGGATTGAACCCAGGGGCATTCTACCTCCGAGCTACACCCCCAAGTCCTATTTTTTATTCTTTATTTTGAAACAGGGTCTCACTTAAGTTGCAGACAGCCCCACTAGGTAGCTGAGGCTGGCTGTGAACCCGGATCCTCTAGTTTCAGCCTCCCACGTACTGGGATTACAAGCGTGTGCCACCACGCCCAGCTCAGATTTCATTTTATTACTATTAGTGTTGGTATAGGTACTGGGGATTGAAGTCAGGGGCATTCTACCTCTGAGTGACACCTTTTTATTTCTTATTTTGAAACAGATTTTCACAAAATTGCTGAGGCTGTCCTCGAACTTGAGATCTTCCTCTCTTGGCCTCCCAAAACAGGGATTACAGGCATGTCCCACCACACCCCACCACCCCTTCTATGTGAGAGTATACTAGTCCTCAAGGTCCCTGAGAGCCGTGGGGATCCAGGACCAAGGCCACCGAGACCTGACCTGCAAGGACAATGAGTGAGTCCCATTTGGAGATGGAACACTACACAGACCCCCCCCCCACACCCGGAACCCCCTTATCCTGAAGCAGAAATTGCCTGTCTAGGAAGAGGAGCCTCGGCCAGGTTCTCAGAGCGGAGATTCCAGGACCCGCTGGACCCAGCTTGCACGCACCTCGTCTCCCCACCGTGAAGGGGGCCCCCAGCTTGTAGTTGTGTCTGCAGAGCAAGTCCACGGACGCCCTGCTCCTCTCCAGGAGGTCGGGGCGACGGTTCCATTGCTCGGCGTCGGGCCCCCCCAGCTCCGTCAGTGCCACGAACACCCCCAGGTCACTGTCGAAGCGCGCGTACTCCTCCACGTTGAAGATGAAGCGGACCACGAACCGCACCCGGTCCGTCCCGTTGGTGAAGTAGCAGTCAGCTTTCGCCTGAATCACAAAATCTTCTGGAAATAAAACAAAACAAAAAAAGAAAATGAAGGGCCCTGATCCAGGTCCCGCCTCTGGGAAACCCCGTACCTGGTGGCCACGTCAGACCTGGAGGATTTGAGAGGAGGCCTTGGACCTCGGCGTGCTCCAAAGCGTAGTGTCGAGCGAGAAAAGAAACAGAATGTGGCTCAATGCACAAGGATGCATAAAAATATTTAAGAAAATACACACAGAAAACAATGTCCCAGAGCCAGGCACGGTGGTGCACGCTTGTAAGCCCAGGTCTTGGGAGGCTGAGACAGGAGGACCACAGGTTTGTGGCCAGCCTCCGCAACTTAGTGAGACCATTTCTAAATCGACAATTTAAAAAGGCTGGGGTTGTAGCTCAGAGATAGAATGCACCTGGGTTCAATCCCCGGTACAAAAAAAAAAAAATCACATATTTTTAAAACCCACCCTCATACTTAAGACATAAATAGAAGAACAAAGACAAGAGGGGAGAGAGATCTTGTACCGACCAGTGATCAGAATGTGCTGTGAACTCCCTGAGGGAGATTAATGAAACTCTATGCACTTAATAATAATAATAATAATAATAATAATAATAATAATAATAATAATAGGAAACTCAAAGGAGGTTAATAAAGCAGATTGGTCAGAAGAGATCTCCCGGAGAAACGGCATTTGAGACTTGAAGGGCGATTGCTGCCGATCTTGAGTGGCATGTTTACTGTCATCTTTAACTTCAGAGATTTCCTTCAGGAACTTATACTCCTCTCTATTTCCTCTTAACAGTCTAAATAAGAAAAAAGTAATCTGAATTTTCAGTCATCATTTAAGATCTGTGCTGATTGTTTTCAGTTGTGTTGTTGAATGGATATTATAAACTCAGAACAGCGTCTATTCTCTAAGAAGGATGACACTCTCCCCGGGTTTGTTCCTCTTTTGTATTTGATGAAACTTTGACATTTAAATGGGATTCTGTTCTTAGCCCATTACATCCTGTTTTCTGCCATAAATATGTGCTTCGGGGGCTAACACTGCTTCAGGTTTGCATAGCCTGTCGCTGCCTTCTTCTTCTTCCTCTTCTTGCTACTGTGGACTGAACCCAGGGGCATTTTACCTCCAAACTACACCCTCTAGCCTTTCTTATTTTTTTTTATTTTATTTTGAAGTAGAGTCTCACTAAATTGCTAATTCTGGCCTCAACCTGTGATCCTCCTGTGCCAGCCTCCCAAGTACTGGGATTATAGATGTGCGCCACCACGCTTGGCATAACCAGTTTTCTTAGCTAGGAAAATCACAGGAGCAAATAATTTGTACCCAGTAGCCTGAGAACAAGGAAAATCAATGCATCCAACTTCTTTTACTTCTCAAAACTGACTACTACAAGTTTGACTGTATAATAGAAGCTTCATAAATGACCGAAGAAGTTGTTTCCAAGATCATTCGTCTGCATATGCCCCCATTAGATAAATATAGAAACAGTCCTGATCATCAGATTAAACTCCTAGTTTAAGAATGGCAGCTACACCAGGTGTGGCAGCACACGCCTGTAATCCCAGCACTGGGGGAGGCTAAGACAGGAGGATCACAAGTTCAAGGCCAGCCCCAGCAACTTCATGAGACCCTATTTCAAAATAAAAAATAAAAGAAGTGCTGGGGCTGTTGCTCAGTGGTAGAACACCCCTGGATTGGATCCCCAATAACACACACACACACACACACACACACACACACACACACACACACAGAGCAGTTCTTCTTAGCCTATTCCAGCTTCTGCATCACCTGTGACTGCTGTTACTACCACAAGGAACCTAACAAGATACAGTTCCCTTCTTTCTCCCTCCGACTCTTTGAGTCACTGTCTCCGGTACAGGAAGTTCTTTGCCCCGGCGGTCCACCGTGCATGGGCAAGAAGAAAAGTCTCTTTCCCTCAGTGGGAAGCACACACACAGCTCTTTGATGCCGGAAGCCACTTCCGCCGTGGCGGCCTCGGCACGCACACACACGCAGAAGAACTGCCCCGCTCCTACCTGGAGGGTCTCTGCCCTGAGTCATGGAGAAATGCAGCCCGATCAGATTGAGGAGCACAGCCAGCACCCCAGAACGGGCTCTGGGGGGGAAGAAAAGAGACAGCGAAGTCATCTGCCTCTTGAGAATGGAGTCGACCTCCACACACTCGGTCAAAAAAAAAAAAAAAATGTTCACTAAGAAGACAGATAACTTGCCAACCTCCCCAGGACTGGAAACATCCTCAGACCTCCACCAGTCAAGATAGGAGGGCTAGTGCATCACTGGGTGCTGGGCAGAATACTTTCATAAAGTTGTGTTTTGCCAGTCAAGAAGTACACAATCAGTGATATGTGCAGGATAAGAAAAGTGTGTCTATTCTATGCAGCATGGGGTCCGTCGAGACCAGGCGGGTGCTGATTTTGTGTCCTTCTGCGCTTCCTTAGCACCGTCCCTGGGCAGCGCTGACCCATAGGTCTCTCTTCCTAGGGGTGATGACACTGACAGCAGAGAGTGTGGAAATAAAGAAGAAAGTGTGTGCACGTGTGTGTGTGTGTGTGTGTGTGTGTGTGTGGTGCTGGGGATGGAACCCAGGGATGTTTTACCTCTGACCTACATCCCAAGCCCTATTTCCCTATTTTATTTTTATTTTGAAACAGGATCTCACTAGATTACTGAGAGTCTCATTACTGGCTGAGGCTGTCCTCGAACCTGTGATCCTCCTGTCTCAGCCTCACAAGTACTGGAATTACAGGCAGGCACCATCACACCCAACTGAAGCATGTGTCTTAAGAAAGATTATCAGAGAAGTAATATGAAGAGGATGAGTTCCTGGAAGCCATGAGAGGTCTACAAAAGAAGAAGAATACAAAGAGAGGGTTCTTGAAAGAATAAAATGCTGCAACATCTTATTCATAAAGAAAGAATATCAGAAGCCAGGCCTGGTGGTGCATGCCTGTAATCCCAGTACTTGGGAGACTGAGACAGAAGGATCATGGGTTCATGACCAATCTCAGCAACCTAGCGAGACCCTGTTTCAAAACAAAAAATAAAGCAGGGCTGGTGGTGTAGCTTGGAGGTAGAATGCCCCTGGATTCAATCCCAGTACCATAGGAAAAAAGAAAGATGAAAGAAAGAAAGAAGAGAGGAAAGAAGGAAGGAAAGAAGGCAGGTAGACAGGCAAGCTTTACGGAGGTCCAGTCACCAAGATGGCAGAATAAGGCTGTCTAGCACAGTTTGAACAACCATCCATGCAAGGAAATACTTTCCCAAGAGCTAAGGGAACCAGGTGAGAAATCACAGCACCTGGAGACAGCACAGAACTAAGAAAAGATGCAATGACCTGGGTGCAGTGGTGCACGCTTGTGATCCCAGTATTTGGGAGGCTGAGACAGGAGGATCATGGGTTCGTGGCCAGCCTCAGCAATTTAGTGAAACCCTGTTTCAAAATAAAAGAATAAAATAGGGCTGGGGGTGTAGCTCGGAGGTAGTATACCCCTGGGGTCCATCCTCAGTACCACAAAAAAAGAAGGAAGGGAGGAAGGAAGGAAGGAAGGGTAGGAGGATGAAAGGATGGATGGATGGATGGATGGATGGATGGATGGATGGATGGATGGATAGAAAAGATGCATTGGAGCCGGGCGTGGTGGCGCATGCTTGTAATCCCAGCATTTGGGAGGCTGAGACCGGAGGATTCAGGTTCGAGGCCAGCCTCAGCTACCTAGTGAGGCACTCCGCAACTTAGTGAGACCCTGTTTCAAAGTAAAGAATAAACAATAGGACTGAGGGGTATAGCTCGGAGGTAGAATGCCCCTGAGTTCAATCCCCAGTACTGCAAAAAAAAAAGAAAGAAAGAAAAGAAAAGATGCCTGGGGGCAGGGAGGACAGCTCTACATGACCCAGGTTGTGCCCCACCCCCACCCCAGGCAGTGCATTGGAGAGATGCCCTCCACACAGCCGGCGTCTTTGCCTCAGGCTCCAATACCAGGCTGCCCCAGAGACACCCAATGCTGGGCGTGCTCCCAAGACCCCGGTACGGGGCCAGGCTGGTGGACTCCGACTCTGGGCCACCCTGCTCTGGACCGCCCCCAGCGCTGGGCCAGTTTCAAAGGCCCGGGGGTTTAGGCCTGTCCCTGCAGATAAAGGATCTCGGCTGACCCAATGCCGGGCCAGCCCCTGTGGTCCCAGACTCCAGACCAGTACCCGGGGACTGAGCCTCCAAGCCTATCCCAGCACCAGGCAGGATGGTGTAGACACGGCTGGAGGCCAGCCTGGTGGACTCTGGCTCTAGACTGTCCCCTGCAGGGATGGGGAAGCCCAGCCACCAAGCCAGCCCTGTGGACACGGGCCCAGCCTCTCAGCGCCTAGCCAGCCCACTCAGGCGCACCCCGGCACCAGACGGCATCCTTGACCTCAGACACCAGCCAGGCACACACAGGCAGAGGCTCCAGGCCTGCCCAGTGCCAGGCTGCCCCCCAGGGCCCAGCCTCCGGGCTCCACCTGAGGGCCCAGGCTCCAGCAGACCGGAGGCACTAGGACAGCGCCCGCACTCGGGCTGCAGGAGGGCCCCTCGAGTACCCAGGTGCCAAGCCGGCTCCCAGGGCTCGCTCTCACTGGCCCAGCATTTAGAGTAGCACCTGCATCCGCTTCTAGGACAGCACCAACCGCTCCCAACCAGTCCCCAGAGCCCCAGGTTCAAAGCCAGTCGCAGGATCTAGTGCCAGGCCATCACCTGTAATACCAGGCTCCAAACACCTACAGCCCCAGGCTCTGTGCGTGCCACGTACCAAGCCAGCCCCAGGGCCCATCCAGTCCCCAAAGTGCCGGACTCCAGAGGACCATGGTCCAGGCCTGCTTCAGCAGACCCCGATAGATGCTGGCGCCGGGACAGACCCCACAGGCTGAGGAGCCAAGGCTACCTCTGCGGCCAGGCCCCCATGGATACAGAACCCAGACTCAGTACCCCAGGTTTGGGCTCTGGGCCCACGGCAGTGGCAGATCAGACTCTGCAGACTCGGGTTTCAGGGGGACCCCCCACTTGTGAAAGGGAGTCAGATGTTCCTCATTTCTTATGCCTTTTGAACTTTAAGCCCCATTAATATATTGCCTATTTAAATAAACAAATAAATTGTATCTTTCAAAAAGAGAATAAGAAGAAGAGGAAAAATGGACAGGAGGGTAAAGACAGCTGCTTTGAGCAGTTTTTGTTTGTTTTGTTTTTTGCAAAGTTGGGAAAATTCAACCTTTTCCTACCTGTGTGAACGGTCAAGTCAGTAAATGTTTCTAAACTTCCATTTTCTCATTCTTAGAACTAGAACAGTAGTGGGCTGTGGTAGTGCACACCTGTAATTCTGGTTCTTGGGAGGCTGAGACATGAGAATGGCAGGTTCAAGGCCAGCCTCAATAACTTAGCAAGACCCTGTTTCAAAAAATAAAAAATAAGCCGGGCGTGGTGGCGCACACTTGTAATCCCAGCATGTGGGAGGCTGAGACCGGAGGATCTGGGTTTTCGGCCAGCCTCAGCTACCTAGTGAGGCCCTCCGCAACTTAGTGAGACCCGGTTTCAAATTAAAGAATAAAAAATAGGGCTGGGGTATAGCTTGGAGGTAGAATGCCCCTGAGTTCGATCCCCAGTACCGCAAAAATAAATAAATAATAAAATTAGGCTTTGGTGTAGCTCAGAGGTAGAATGCCCCCGGGCTCAATCCCGAGAATTGGAATAGTAATACATGACACATGGGATTATCTTGATAGTAAAGTGAGTATATATGTGTGTGTGTGTGTGTGTGTGTGGCACTTAGCACAACCATAGCACACAATAAGCACCCAGTAAATGATTATTATTTTTAGAATTCACGAGATTCCATGAAACTCTTAATTCAAGACCCAGTAGTTCCCAGCACCACCACTGGGCGGCGCCAGACTCACGCAGATGCTCCTCGCAGCCCAGCGCCCCTAGTCCTTCCCGCCAAGTCCTGACAACTCCCCAGCGTCTCTTCCTGAGCCACCCCTCCACGTGGCCTCCGCGGGCTCTCCCGCGGGGCGGGGACACCCGGGGTCCACGCAGTTCCCACGGAGGTCGGGGCAGTTGTTTGGGGTCCAAGGGACTCTGTGAAGGATTCCTAGGATTTCCCCCTCATTCACATGTTCCTTCAGTGGGGGAGGGGTACTGGAAGTAAATAGCAAGAAGGGACATGATGGGAGAGGACGTGGCCTGGCGTGGGTAGGAGGATATTTATATGCAGAGCATTCTGAGCAAACCAGTCA
>PVLC010027295.1:0-21791 GCA_004027655.1 Graphiurus murinus
TGACCTTGATATGATTGTGTAGGTACATCATGTGCTTTAGGGTGTCCCTCTGCCCCATGCATCCACTACAATTAAATCAACTTCTTTGCTTATCGAGGATCTCTCTTTTTCATCTGGATCAATGACTATTAAAATACCACCATGAGCAATTCAAGTAAAGCAAAGGAATTTCACATAGAATTTCAAAGATGTCATTTCAATTTTATTTACTTCAAATTATTTATGCTTGAGTTTCTTTTAAGACACATTCATTAATTATTTCAGATATAATCATTCTGCAAAAGCAGAAAATAAACTGCAGGAGTTTCACAATTTCTTTGTAATGAACTACTTCTGAGTTTCATTATGAAACTTCTATAACTTCCCAATTAACTTGTTTAAAAAAGTTATTACATGTTATCAGAATTTAAACAGATAGATATTCTTTATTTTATTCATCTACATATTTTTCTACAGTTTCCCAGATATTTCAAAATAATATTAATTAGGTTTTTCAAATATTCTTTAAATCACCCCGAACTTCTTTTACCTAAAGAATCATTTTCCAAGTTGTGAAATAAATATATCAAAGCAATAGTAACAACATAGAAGGAAAAACATGAAATGTATTCTGGTCTGTCAGAGATTTTTGATTGACTGAATATCTTTAGATGATTGAATACACTTAGAAATATCTTTGGATGAAATATTCTGTGATGGAAAGCAGTACACCTTGACAAAAATATAAGAAAGCAAACAACAATAAAGTCTACATACTTTTGAATAGTGCATCTTCTGTCACTCACTGACATCTTCCATGTGTTCTAAATTTTGCAGTAGAAAGAGCAAGAAAATATAATATGTAATCTAATGTCCTTCATATTATCAGAACAAATAAACAAAGCAAAATTTGGAAGGTGGAATGCTGCTTCCTGTTTCCTACTGATACTCTATTTTTTTTAATTTATGAAATGGAAGTAAGCACTTTCCAGTTAATAGGTATTATTCATAGCTATTATTAATAGCTATTATTCACATATTGATTAATATATTAATATTGATATATTGATATATATCAATTCATAGATATAAATAAATTGTACATATGAAATGAGAAATTAATGTGAACATCTTTCCAAAGTATAATGAGATATACAAATGACACATATGCATTTTATATTTCTCTCTATAGAGCCCATCAGAACATTAAGTGAATCTTTAAACAGCCTTTCTTACATTGTTAACTTGGACTTTTGACTCCGGGTATTATTCCTTGAGTTCAAAACATGAAGTCATGCACCTTTAACAACCTTCCTAAAAGTACTTGTTTCCCACATTTTTTTTAAGCTCTTTTGTCTCTAACACCAATATTCCATCACTTCCCTCAACTTTACAGATTTTAACATAATTATGTAATATCTCATTGATGTTGATCAGATACTTTATCCTTAATATGCAAAAGTATGCTTTGAAACCTTACATAAGTTCTAGGGTGTACACATTTTCAGAGATGTAGGAGAGAATACTTGTATATTTCAAGTTCTCTGTTCTCAAGTGTCATCTCAATATATGCTGTGTTGTCACTGTGGGGACTCATTTCCACCTACCTCTCACCATTCTCTCCTCCAAGTTGCTTATTGCAGAGCAACAATTTCAATAATTACAGATATATAATATATATTATACATATGTATAGTATATATATATTATATTATATATATATAATATATATACTTTTTTATTAAAAAATGAATCTTAGGGGCACTTCATTACTGAACTACAATCCAGTTGTTTTTTCTATTTTGAGACATCATCTCACTAGGTTGCCCAGTCTGCCCTTGAACTTGCAATCCTCCTGAGAATCTGGTAGATTGGTATGCATCACTATACCCTGACTCTGCTTTACTTTGAGCAGATATAGCTATGGAGAATTGAAACCAACTACATAATCAGCCAGTGTCAATAGAAGTTGCAACAATTCAGTATTCTCATTTCTCTGGAGCAGTACTATTCAAAATGTATAATAAAACATGATTTTCTAGTATTCTATCTTAAATAGACCTAAAATGACCTGCCATCTTATGAGCAGAACACACACCATATCACTTATGTCAACAGGTGAATTTAACAATAATTGAATAGTCTATTTTCTGTCCTACAAGAATTCTCTGATCACATACTTGGAACCTACAACAATGATCAACAGTCATAAACTTCTTACATAAGTTCTCTTGGTTCCTGTACTTGTCTTGTGAACAAGCAACAGAGAGTTCATGGGGACATGCAACTGCAAGGACCATACTTTGAATCATAGTATTATAGAAACAGTGAAAAACACTCTCATGTCTATTGAAATAAGAGTTAATGCAAAAACAGTTGGTCTATAAAAAGTCTTTTTGGTATTGGGATAAATATAAAAAAACAGATATTATTGTCATTTTCCAGATTCCTTTCTTTGTTCACTACAAGGAGCTAAAATTTCCAGATAATTGAAATGCAGATGCATGGCCATAATTATTGTCAACACCAGGAGGGAGAGGGAAAAAGCTCAGCAAAAATCATATGACAAAGAGCCCTGGAGGAAAAATCAGCAGAGGGTTAAGGCCTCAGCTGAGTTACTCAATAATAGTGTAGACTTTGAACAGTCACTATACCTCACTGGACTATACTTCCTCATTTGTGAAAATAGATGCTAAATCAGATTATCTGCTTGAGGAGTTATTTTCAGGTCTAAAATTATAGGCTCAGTGTCCCGTTGAAAATTCATAGTTTCTGAGACTAGAGTTTCTGCATCAAAATAAATCACACTTACTATATTCTTTCATTTCATTTTGTAGAAGCTTTACTAAAAACAATAATACAAAGAAGAAAATGCTGGTCTTACTAAACACAATAATACAAAGAATATACTGTCCATTATTATAAGCATAGGGATTAACCAAAACTTTAGTTTTTTATTAAGATTGTGAGTAAGCCGGGCGCGGTGGCGCACGCTTGTAATCCCAGCATTCGGGAGGCTGAGACCGGAGGATCCGGGTTCGCGGCCAGCCTCAGCTACCTAGTGAGGCACTCCGCAACTTAGTGAGACTCGGTTTCAAAATAAAGAATAAAAAATAGGGCTGGGGGTATAGCTCGGAGGTAGAATGCCCCCGAGTTCAATCCCCAGTACCGAAAAAAAAAAAAAAAACAAGATTGTGAGTCACATTTGAAGCTCTTAAGTTTGAATAAATATAGCACTTTCAAAAATTAGAATTTTATTCCTAGTATGTTTAAATCCAGACCTGTTTTTATCTTTTACTAGATAATTATAGTTCAATAAATGGAGCTGAATGAGATGGAAGAAAATCAGTTGAACATTACATAGAAAAATCTGGAGGATAAAGGAGATAATATGCATTGCTGTCATGACACAGAGAAAATAAGATGTCCAGTGACCACTGAAGCCACATGGGGCTCCAAGGCATATTGTGTTAATCCAAGAGCAAGTGAAGGGAAAACACACTAGAAGAACTGCTGGAAATTGCCCCAAAACAATTGGAATTTATAATCATCCTTAAAAAAAAATGATGGAGGTGGTCCAGAGATGGAAAAAACCAACAGCAGTTTGTAGCTATTATTTCCTAAGTATTTTGTTGGCATATACCCAACAGAATCATCTTGATCTAAAGAATATACTTCAAGTTGAGTTTCAATCCAAATAAGTCAGGACCATTCAGTTTTAGAAATAAATTCTTCTAAATATCTGAAGCAGATTCTGTATAAAATGGCTTCTGTGTTTTCTGAACAGCATCATCACCTGCAATTTTATCCATTCCTGTTCTGTGTCTTTTTCCATTTTTCTGCTCAACAGTTCAAGCTAATATGTAATTCCAATAGAACAGTCTATTAATGAGTGAACAAGGCTTTACAGTGCTGACAATTTTTGCCAACAGTCTCTTAGAAAAAATATATGTAAACGACATCTCAGTTTGCTTATTGAAAAATTTATGTGCATCACCTACATGAACATTAGATTTTCTCAGATACAAGAAAAATATCAATTAATTTTTTGAATAAGCCATTTATATATCATAATTACATTTCCAACAAAACATTCTATCATATGTCACAGAATAGTATATAAAGTTATTCCTCTGAATCCAGGAAATATTGGGCCAGGTGTGATAGCACACTTCTATAATCCCAGTACTTGTGAGACTGAGTCACAGTATTGCAGGTTCAAGGCCAGCAGTGTGCAGTAACTTAGGAAAAAAACATTTTAGAGCCAAGCTTGGTGGCGTTCGCTTGTAATCCCAGGATTTGGGAGACTGAGACCGGAGGATCCGGTTTCGCGGTCAGCCTCAGCTACCTAGTGAGGCACTCTACAATTTAGTGAGACCCTGTTTCAAAATAAAGAATAAAAAATAGGACTGGGGAATGTATCTCGGAGGTAGAATGCCCCTGAGTTCAATCCCCAGTACCACAAAAAAAAAAAAAAATTAGGTTGGAGGTATATCTCAGAGGTAGAATGTCTCTTGGGTTCAAAATCTAGTACCAAAACAATAATAAAAAGAATCCATGTGTTACTGGTTTCAGGACCCCCAGGAATATGAAAATCTGCAGATGTTTAATCCCCCACATAAAAATGGCACACTATTTGCATATAACCTATGCACATCCTTGGTGTATATTTCAATTCATCCTAGATTGCCTATAATATATAATACATTGCAAATTCTATGCAAATAGTTGTTGTACTATATTGTTTAAAAATTAATATCAAGAACAAAAGTCTCTACATGTTCAGTACAAATGTTATTTTTTCAAGTAATTTTGATCTGCAGTTGGTTGAGTCCTCAGATGTAGAAACTGGATGCAAAGGGCTGACTGTATCTACTAAAATGACACCTGTAAACATGGTTACTACTGATTTAGATATATGCTTTATATGAGTTATTCTCTCAATTATAAACAACAAAATATGAATCATTCACTGATTTAAGCACTAGGGAGTCTCCTATATGTATTCCTTTTTTCAATTATTGATATGCCAACTTTCCATTTTTCTCTTGCCCTTTTCCTTTATCAAGTCCATTATGTTCAAAAGTACTAGAAAACATTCCTTGAACTGCACTTTCCTGTTGGCATTTACCTATTCAGGACCTAATGTAAATTTAAATTTATATTAAATCCAATTTAATATTTAATTCAACAAATATATGTGTGAACAGGTACTACATGCTTGGACTTACTCCTCTCTGCTCCTTTGCCTTTTTTTTAGGTGTAGTGCACCTACACCAGAGGATTTTAAGTATTTTCACCCCTCATAGTACATGACAATTACACCTGCCAATTTGTGATTTCTCTAGAAATTGATCTATGGCTACTTCTGTCTGATTCAGAATTCTTTAATCTTATTGTATTTTTTTTCAGAAATAGGAACTAATTAAGTTAAATGTTAAATTTGAGGTATTGTTGGATATGGTTAAAGTGGATGAGCTTAAAAGACAAATTAATAAAAGCCTGGCATCTAGATACATGACCGACAAGGCAAATAGCTCTTCTTAATGCTTAGGTCACAAGAGCCGAACTATTTTTTTAAGGTTTTCTATGTGGCAAGCTCTGTTTAGACCTTAATATTGTTTTCTTATTTAATTCCCAAAGTTATCCAAAACGGCAGACATTTATATTCACAAATTAAAATAAATGGCAATTCCAGAATGTAAACCACTATCTGCCTCTTCATAAACAGTATTACCTCTACCAAAACATCATACTAATGTCTCAAAAATCTGTCTTGAGTTTATTTCAAAGTGTCACATGCAACAGTGTATGCTTTTAATATTATTGCAGTTATAGCTTGGAAAAAATGTCGTGTTCTGAACACCAACATGTATTGGGGAACAAAAATCACAACTCCATTATCTCCCCATATATAGAAGTTTCTAGTAGAAACTAAAAAATTCTTAAATGATACTGTGGGCAAAAAGTATTGCAGTAGTCAGAAAAATCATTTCTCTATTATTTGATCTCCCATTTTTCCAACAGGACCCACATATTTAACAATTTCCTTTCTGAGGCCCTGCATGGCTTATCCATCTGTCTCTTTCTTGTATCAAGTGGATCTGCTCTCTTACATAGAGGAGATAGTTATGAAGATTCTCTGTTCAGAGGGAGAGGCAAGATGTTTGCCTCTCCTATATCCTCTGACATTTCAATAAAGCCTGAGATACCACATTTCTTAATTGGATACATATTTTAACACCAATCAAGGTTTGAGAGCAGCTGCAAATCCTAATATTTTTCCTGTTTTTTAAAAGTATTTTCTTGGCACATTTTAATCAGTGATACATTCATCTATGTACATAACATTATTTGGTCTGTTTTCCTCCCCGAACCTTCCCTTTCCCTTTCTTTGTCCCTTCCCGATTCCTTTCCACTACTCTTCTGTTAGCTCTGTTTATTCCCATGAAGTCATTTTCTTTTTTGTGTTTAGCTTTCATGTATGAGAGAACACATGTGATCCTTGATTTCCTGAATCTAGATGATCTCACAGTAGTATGTTAGATCCTAATCTTATTTATTTATTTGTTTTGATCCTTTCTTTCTTGTTGGAAATGATTGGAGGAACAAAGACCTCACATAATTCACATTAAAAAATATGAAAATATCCATCAGAATGACAGTTTTTAAAGTGTATAGAAATTCTAAAACTACTTCACCTAAACACACCGGTGTAGCTGATAAGTTATAGGCCATATTTGCATTTTATCTAACTGGTTTCATTTTTGTTTGTGGGTAACCTCTAAGGTGGTCCTCATAATTCCTGTCTCCTAGTATTTATGGGTATATGTATGGCTCTGGGCTGTGCTTACTGACTAAATCTAACAAGTAGACTAGGATGAAAGGGATTAGATGTCTCCACTAACATCAGATTGTAAAAAAGATAGTAACTTTCTCTTGGATATTATTTTTAGCTTCTTTTTTTTTATTTTCTGCTCCCTGGAAGTCAGCTATTATATCAGCAAGGAGCCCATGTAGAGCTACCTCCATGCATACTTGTAGTGAATCTAAATACTGAAAATAATTTTGAGAGTTGGAAGAGAACTGATTTACTTCAGTTAAATTAAATAGTATTTGTGTTCTAATAATTCTCATTTGGATTAAAAATATTTTCCTCAAGTAAGTTTTCTGTGTCTAGAAACTTTACATCTTTATGAATTTTATTTTATTTTATTTTATTTTATTTTATTTTATTTTATTTTATTTTACTTTTGTTGTCTTGGTCAACTTTCTCACTGCTATAATCCCAAAGACCTGACCTTAGAACATAGAGGAAGGAAGATTTATTTGTTCACAGCTTCTGAGAGAATGAAGGTTTAGTCCAGGTGAAGCTGGGTCTATGGATCTCAGAGCAGAAAGTTCTAGTGAGAAGCAGAAAGAGAGAGTGAGCACATGGTTCTGCTCCTCACATCAAAAAGGCAGGAAGCAGAGAGAGCAGGCAAACAAGGGGATTCAAAGACACAAGCATGATCCCTAAAATCACACCTGCAGGAGCTCACTTTCTCCAGCTACACTCCACTGACTTAGGTTACCACTCAGATAAGTCCATTACATTGTAAATTTATCTACTAATGAGATTACAATCCTCATGATTTAGCTACATCAATCCTGATACCTCTGAGTACACCCCCAGTCCTTATTAAAATTATTTCTTAATTTTGAAAAAGGTCTCACTAAGTTGCCACGCACTGGTCTCTAACCTGCAATCTTTTTGTCTCAGCCTCCCAAATACTGGGATTACAGGCTGGTGCCACCATGCCTGACTTCTTTATACATTTTAAGCAGGATAGTAAAACTTTGGTTAAAGTAGGCTTACTAAGAAAATTCAGGTATTAAGTTGGGTCTATTTTAATGTTTGGGAAAACATAACTTTCATATTATTATATTCATTTGTAGTACCTAAGTTTTTTCTGTGTGCTATCAATTAGAAATGAGACAGGGACCACTTTGAGCTCCAGTTCATTGTCTCTTAGTAATAGATTATAAGGTATATACAAAGTAATAAATAATGTCTTCCAGTGTATTTTGATACTTATTTTTTACTATTGCTTCATTACAATTGAGATCTTTTTTTTCTCAAAAATTTAGCAGAAATTAGTAGAGAAAGCTCATGCTTATTCTTTATGATGCTATCTGTGACTTTTACAATTTGTGCACAGACACTTTTGACTTTAATTTTATCTTTTCTTGAAAAACATTGTATATAACTTACAATGAATATAGTTTGCTTTTGAGTGCTTATTAAAATGTTTTTTAAAGCTAGAAACATCTTTCGTTGCAAAGAAGACAACCTGCACTATTTGAGTAAAATAATTTAGTTCCATTAAATTTCCTTGAAAATATATTTTTTCTATCAGTTATATTTATTCTCTTAGCATGACAAAGTGGAAAGATAATTTTATTTTAAAAGTAAATATTTTATATATGAAAAAGTTTATATCTATCAAAAATTTAAAAAAATAAGCAATTACTAGTCCTGAACTATTAGAATGTAAGTTACCAACATGATTCCCATTGTTAAGAATATCTTTCTATAGTAGGGTAACTGTGAAATATTATGGATGTATTTATTTGTTTGATGAAAGTAATAATTTTGCTACATGTTCACATATCAAAACATCATGTTGTACATCTACAACATACACAACAAAAATAAATTAGGAGATGATTTCCAGCCAGAAGGAGAGATGCTGATCAGCCTGCTAAGTGAACAAGGAAGTTTTATGCTGTTGGCATTTTCTTGAACATAACCATGGGACTGTGTTGGTGTCATGCCAAAAGCTTTGTTTCCTTTATCCTCTTTCTCCAAAAGCTTTAGTTGTCCAGTTATAACATGCAAGTTGTTTCCCTAAGGTCCTTTCTACTGACTTCTTGTTCTTCTATGTGGCATGTGAAAATACTTCATTAGAGTTTTCCAGGCAATGTTAAAAGAGTTGTTAATCTAAGGCCAGAAAGATGGTAGAATACAGGCACCCAGCACTAGTGTGCTCCTCCATGGTGTAGAAACAAGCAACAAGTATGCAACTATATGTAAAAGTGAGAGGCCTTTGGAGATCACTGGAAATGACACAAGAGAAGATGAAACCTGGTGCAATCCAGAGACTGAGGAGGATATCAAAGTAGGGGAAGTGGAAAATCCCTGTACTTGACACTCAGCAGCTCAGTCAGGGGAAAGGGATGTTCCTCTTCAAGGAATCAGAGGTGAGGAAAAAATAGTCACAGCGTGGTGCAGAGGCCTGCTCTCTGTAGACATTTAGCTTAAATAAGTCAATGATCGACAATATGCATAATAAGGTACCTTTAGAGAAGAAATTTTATGTAACTTACAGAAAATAAGATTGATTTGTTCACAGTTTCCTTGGGGATTTGGGGGCTCCATCTATATGAGGTTGGAGACCCAAATCTTAGGGCATGTTGGTAGGAATCAAAGAGAGAAACACAAGACTTCATTCTCACATCATGGAGGCCAGAATCAAGAGAAGCAAATAAGTAAGGAGAGTTAAAAACACAAGCACAATCCCTAAGGCACAACCCCAGAGATCCACTTTCTCCAGCCACAACCTATTGCCCTAGGTTTCCACCTATATAAAACCATCACAATGGATTCATCTGCTGATGAGATTATAACTCACATGACTTAACGATATCAACCCTGAACTTAATATGTAATCTCTTTAGGGTACATTCTATATATAGCCATGGCACCTAGCTTAGTGTAGGTACTGAGCCAGGTAGCTGCTACCATGGTCCTCATGCATGTCACCAGTTCCTTCTCCCACAATTGCACCACACATGCTCTAACACTTGTCTAAGAACTCCTTCTCTCCATGAAATCAAACATCTCCAATACTTTTGGCCTGAGCATATCACTCCAAGGCTTGATCCCTTCCTTATACCTTCCTCACTTTTCTTGGGCTCAGAATCTCTGCACTAGAATGTTGGTGCCTCTGAGTTCTCCCCTCCACCCTCCCTGCATGCATTGCATGTCACCCATGTGAGCTTATCCAATGTGTTCAGGCTGCAGTAATGAGCCACACTGAAATGTCTTTCACTATCCTCCAATTTCTTTTCTTATCTTTTTTTTTTTTTTTTAGGTACTGAGGATTGAACTCAGGAGCATTCTACCTCTGAGCTACATCCCCAGTTTTATTTTTTATTCTTTTTTTGTGGTACTGGGGATTGAACTCAGGGGTTTCCTACCTCCAATCTATACCCCTAGTCTTATTTTTTATTCTTTATCTTGCAACAGGGTCTCACTAAGTTGTGGAAGCCCTCACTAAGTAGCTGAGGCTGGCCAAGAACCCAGATCCTCTGGTCTCAGCCTCCCAAGTACTGGGAGTTACAAGTCTGAGCCACCATGCCCGGCTTCCTCCAATTTCTTTATCTTTTCAAAGTAGAAATTCTTGAAATTTATCTGTTGTTAATTCCTAAATCTAATTTCAGAGTAACAAGACTTCATCATTAAGAGAAAAATAAATAAATAAAAAGAAATAAAGCTAAAGGCAAAGCAAGCCTTTTAATATTATTTTGAAATTACTTTTTAAAATATGTCATAACTTCTCAGCTTATGTGTAGTCCCCAGGCACTGTTAATGCCCATGAATACTAATTAACACTGAACTGCTTACTACAATGTTTTTCTAGCAGGCAGCCTCAAAATGTCCCATTATCGTGATTAAATATTTATTGAACTTGAAGTGTGTCCTCAACACTGTAATGATGGTACAGGAAAAGTTTCTACTTCAAAGACATTCTTGTGCTCAAAAGTTCATCAAGGCAAGGTTATGTACCCAGGAGTATTTTTTTTCTCAAAATCTATTATGCTCTATTTTATATATACTTATGAATACTCTACTTATTAAATAAAAAAATTAAAATGATATTTATTGGAAAAGATTTTTGAGAGAATTTTATAGTGACCACCAAGTACACAAAATCTGTCTATATCTTTTGATCTCCCTGATAGGAAGTTACTGAATCATTTAGATTATTTTCACCTTTATATGTCTAATCTTTGAATGTAGACCTTTCAACATCAGGTCAATTGATATCTAAATGAGATTGCTCAACTTTGTGGGCTACCCTGTGTCTTTCAGGATGTCCGGTAGCAGCCCTGGCTTCTACCCACTAGATGCTAATATAATTTCCCAGTCCACTCTCCACGGTGATATAGGTAAACACACGTCCAAACACTGTCAGATATCTTCTGGCAAAACAAATGCCACCCCTTCCCCCAGCACTCAATGAGAACCACTGCTCTTTAAACAAAAATGGAGATTGGTTTTCAACATTATACTACATTACATAGTATTTAATGAAAGGGATATATTTTTACAGAAACCTATGAATAACAGAAATCACAAACACAGAGAATTCTTTGAAACAGGTGGCAGAGAAAATGAGTGGAAATTATCACTGGTAACTGTGGTAAAGTGGGGAGTTTGTTGCATATACTCCAAATAGAAGTGGCCAGTATCGGTTCAGTATTATCGGCTGGGGAGTTTTATAGAGAAAAGAAGATTATTGACCTCAAAGGTTTGGAAGCCCACGTTTGAAGGATGGCAGCTAGATATGATTAACTTATTGGCAATGTACCAAGGTGGCTCAAGGTATCACATGGCAAGAAATGGGGAGCACACAGGTATGTGCTTCTTGTCTGGTCTTTCTTACTCTTCTTGTAAAGTCACTAGTAGTCACTTATGAAGGATCCACCCTAAGAATCTTATCTAATCGGGATCACCTTCCTAGGTCCCACTTTCAAATACTATAGTGTTGAAATAAGTTTCTTTCCCTTTAACAACTCACGATGGAGATTAAATTTCTGCACATGCACTCTTCAATCATATCAGGGATGTTGTACTCACATTGCTATTATCAAATATCACAAGACTCAAACACATATCCAATGTTGCCAATTTCTATGATTATTTAGACAAAGATGTACATATGGAAATATTTCTAATTTTTAAATATTGAGAAATGACTTATCTTTACACCAGGTGTTGTATGCATGTATGTTTCTATCATACTGAACCTTTATATAATGCATAATTATATTACACCAATAAAAGTCTATTAAAAATATCACTCTAACCAATACTGTGCCTTCCATTGCAGTAAGTGATAATACGAAATTAGACTGAAAGTTTACAAAATGCACACACACACACACACACACACACACACACACACACATACACACAGAATTGAAACATATCAAAGTGTTTATCACATTTTATAATGGTTAGTAATTATTTTCATGAAGAGTCAGACTTGCTAACATATTTCTTATAGTTATTATGAAGCTTTCATAATTTTTCCTGCAGAAAATGCACAGGTATAAGTGTTGAAAACATAAGGAACTTGGGGTTTGGGGAAGCAGGGATAGATCAGAGAAAGGAACATTTCAGTTTCCATGGGAGTCTAAACTTTGTTGGACACATATCTCTTCTCTCATATAACAGTTGAAAGTTAGGAAATGAGAAAATAAGAACTTCCATGTACCTGAAGGAAACATAACAGGATGTAACAGTTTGCCACTTCTAATCTTTCTATCATTGCCAAACATAAGTTAGGGATTCCATTCTACCCTGATGTCACAGAGTTTGAGAGTATAGTGTTTGTTGTAAAAGACTTGATAAAAAGCTCATATTACTTGCTCCATTGAGGGACACTGAAAAGCCTTATCTATAACTATGTAGACAATATAACACTGATTAAAGCTTTCTCTGCAGTTAAGATGCATCATGCTGTGCAAAAATCTTAGCTCACTGGGAAAGAATCCAGACTATGGAACAAAAGGAATGACCCAAATGAGTTAATAATCCAGAATATGAAAAACAAAAAGTCATTTAGAATCGAGGTTAAAATCAAACAATCCTAGCAATTGGGGAAAATAGTAGCCATCCTGCCATGTGCTGCTAGATGTGAAAATCATCACTATTCTAGAATGTAGTGTCACTCACAGTGTGCATACCTTCCTTATGAAATAATTTAGGAAGCAAATAAGAGGATGAGAAGATGAAAAATAAAATATTTGTTGGACATACCAAGTAGAGGACATCTTAGGGTCTGAACTGTCCATTTAATTAAATATAGAAATCTTACTATTTCACTTTTCTATAGTTGAAACAGTAATATTGACAGGTCAAATTTCTTCTGTAAAGAAAACTACAAATTATATTTATTTTGAATTTGGAGTGTAATGGGTCATTGACTTCTGTTTTAGAAGAATAAAAACAGAGTGATTTTTCTGAGTAGGTTGAGAAGAGAGCAGGCCTGAGGAAAGGAAACAAAGAATTCTCCAACTTGAAGAAGATATCTGAAGATTTGGAACATTGGAAATGGGGAAGAAGACAGAAATGGCTCAACAGGAAGACTGGGCAGCTAGCAACACTCCAAGATGTGCTACCCTCCTGAGAAGACAGGCTAGTCTCAGTAAAAGAGGTCCAGAAGAAGCTGTGTAAGAGGTTATTTCATTTTGTTATTGCAGAAAACAAATAGCCACGTGGTAAGGCTTATCTGGTTCTTTTCATGAGAGCATTGAATGACTCCGCAGTGACTTATGAACAGATGCCAACTTGCCAGAGCCAACTTTCCTCGTTTCATTTACAAAAGATATAAAATGTGGCAAAATCCAGGGGAAACCTAAGAATTCTTTAAGTTAAATATTTAGTCAATATCCAGGTGCTTAAAGATGGACTCTACTATGCAATAAATAAAGAAATGGCATGGCATGATGGTCTACATCTGTTATCCTAGTACTTGGAGGCTGATACAAGAAGGTCTCAAATTTGTAGCCAGCCCTAGCAACTTAGTGAGACCCTCATAAACTTAGAGAGATGCTGCTTTGAATTAAAAAAAATAAAATAAAAAGGGCTGTTTGAAAAAAAAAAATGTAGCTCAGAGGTAGAAGCCCCTGGGTTTATTCCTCAGACCACACAAAAAAAAGGAAGAAAGAAAGAAAAAAATAGAATATTTTTGGCATGAGCTTGTTTATTGTTACTCATCTATCCTCATCTATCTATGCTGTCTCTTCACACTTTTCTCTATGTTCTACATTTTTAGTGTATGCCTATATAATTTTTGTAGATCAAAAATAGCTCCGTGAGAAAAATCCAAATGTATAAATTGCATGCAATATCCCAATTCGTTTGTCTTAATTAATACAATATGTTAGCCACTAGAATTTTGGAGACAACATGAGGGCAAAATTGAAACTAACAAAGTCATCTATAGTTTTTCTTTGATTCATGACAGACTGAATAATTCACAGAAAATGAAATTATACCTAATAAATCCTGCTTTGGGATGTATAAGGTTTAAAATAATGAAATAAAAAGACTAGTTCTTATATTGTAACATAGACTATCTTATTTAGTTATATTCTACACTACAGTTTTGACCTGGCCATTATTTTTTCTCTAGGTATTAGAGATTAGAGTTAGTGTATTATTCAGTAGAAAATTCCCTTTGAGGGACCTTCAAACAATACATTTTAGAGAGGCTAACATTGGGAGACATCAGAGACATTTCAAATTAAAATTAAAAACAAGGAAGAAATACACAATGCCTTCTTTGGATAGAGAGCAACAAGCTTTGGTGGCAAACATTAGAGAGTTTTTGATTTACATCTGATCTTTAGAAAGCATTCAGTTTCCTCAGTTCTCTTTCCCAATGAGAGCTTCTGAGATCTACCCTGTTTTTGCTCCCAAATAAAACAAAGAAACCCTGACTACTTTCCAATATTTTACACCCATATTGTACTAAATAGATTTGAAATAATTTACTATTCCTATATTGTTTTACCCCTTCCACCTAGTTCTAATGACAGCTATACCAAAATAGGCTCCATTATGAAAAAGAATTCAACATAGCTCAGTGTATATATTTTGCAAATAGCAAACACATATGTACACATACACACACACACACACACAAACAACTAAAAATATCACTTCTTTATACAAATATAAACGACTAATATTTACTTATATACAGATACAGAGATGTATAGAGAAGTGTATATATATATACTAAGCATGTGTGTACAAAATATCAAACAATGTGTAATTCTTATTTATATTTATTATTTATTAGTAATTCCCTGTGTGACAATTCCTACATACTAAAAAAAAACACTTAGATATTTTTACTAGCCATTAATGATAGAAAAAATGCATATAAAAACCATATTTGTTTATTATCTTCATTTAGTCTAAACAATTCTATTAAGGGCCAAATTTATGTCAGTCTGCACTGCTCTGAAAAGCATTAACAGAAGGAACTCTCATCAGCAAATAACATCACAGCACAAATTAGGTTTTGTTCACTTAACAGATATGCATTGTTAAATTGCAATCCTGGATCCTGGAGCAAATCCAATCACATATTGTCATGCTTTGAAAGCATACACAATAATGTGGGGGAGAATATTTAATTTTATAAATCAGCAACTATAAGTTCTATAATATGTATTTGTATAAAGAGCCACAGAGAATAAATTCTGAAAAGCAGAATCAAAGGAGGGATTCCACTAGACTCTCCTTCCCTCCCTTCTAGCACAATATGTTGTAGAATTTGTTACAGACATTTTTTTCTCTAGACTGGCATGGATATACTATCCAGGCTGAGGATACTAAATGAATAGTACAGAAGCCCAGCCTCCATCTTCTCAAAAATGATGAAAGTCTCACAATGATGAGCATGACCTATATTTTTCTCCAGTGGGACAGGAGACAGAAAAATGAATTTGCAGGGTGTGCTCAGCATGACGTTACTCCTCTTGTTTAAGTTTGGTCCTCTTGCTTGGACAAGTTCCTCACTGTAACCTTACTTGCCTATGTTCTATATTGGACTGTAAAATACTAAACTCTATAGTATTCATCCTTCCAGCTGTGATTTGTTCTCTACTTTCCCTTCCTGCTAAACCTAGGAGCACACTGATAGAGTACTACTGTATGTTCATGAGCTCAACTAAATGATGAATTATTCTGTGACCTTAACTTTCCTAGCTCCTGAGAGAATACACAGATTTCATAGTCACTGCCAATAATTATTTTGTAGTTAGCCAGTGCTTTCCAAACAAAATTTAAGGGACAATAATTTTGCAGCTATTGTCTACCTCATGGTGACAAATGAAAAATGACCTAGTAAGTATTGCCTTCAAATTTGCAAGCAAGCTTCATTTGACATTTATATTTCAACTTATATATCACTTACCCACCCACACTGAAAGTGATTCCTCCTAGTTTGGCACACACATATAATCCCAGGACTTGAGAGGCTGAGATAGACTCAAGGAGGATCATAGGTTCAAGCTCAGTGCAAGGTAACCTAGTAAAGAGGGTTGAGGGTCAGAGGTAGAATGCGCCTGTATTCAATCCCCAGTACCCCCCCAAAAAAATGAAAGGAAAAGAGAGAGAGAGAGAGAGAGAGAGAGAGAGAGAGAGAGAGAGAGAGAGAGAAGAGGTGGTTCCTCTTTATCACATTGCTTTTATAGGATTTATTAACTGGCCTTTTGTGAAAGCTGATAGAATGCCAGCTACACATTGAGAATATAAAATAAAATATTAACACATACTAAAAGTGAAATTCATATTTGTGCTAAATTAATATTGAACATAATCTACCTCAATCTGGCAGAGTTTGCCTCAATTGAACCACAGTAATGTCATTTTTTATTTATTGTGTAGACTGAGAGTACCCGTCAGATTTCTTTTTCAAAATTAAGTAATACTGCTACAGTAAATTATAACACAAGTGTCTTGTAATATTAGATATATTAGCTTTTTATATCCATCATTTTTTAGGCTGCTCTGAATTTAATGTCTTTAACAAAAACGATATTTTAGCTCATAGTTTTATAGGCCAGAAAGCCAGTGGGGTTGACTGGGTTCACAGCTTAGTGTCTCAGTCTCCTGTCTAGATGTTGATCAAGCTGAATTCTCATCTAGAATTTCTAAGGGAAAATATTCTTCTAAACATCTTTCTTGCTATTGAGGGAACTAAGTTCATGGCAGTTTTGAGTCATAATCATATGAGGACTCTCTTTATCATATGAATTACGGAGTTAACAAAACAAAGGAATCAAAATATGTTATGAATAATTTTAAAATTTGAAAGTGTTCTGATTTACTTTCATAAGAAATCAAAATCTTATTAGAAATTTTTGCACTTATTTTTCAATTTTGTGTTTGCATGTACTTGTTTTGGATTTTTTAACTTATGTCTTAATTTTTTCTTTTTACTGTGTGATTTGCTTACATTTTAAGTTACAGATAAAGTACATTAGTGATATTGTAATTTTTGAACTTATAAGTATAGTTGATGAAGTATTTATAATAGAATATACACATAATTTTCTTTCTTCTTTAGCATATGTACAAATAAATAAGTTTTTGATATACTATGCTGTAATATACATTGTGGGAACACCATGTTGAATGTATTATAAAATTAACAATGTGTTTATAGATTTTTGAGAAGTATTCAAAATACTTTTACTTCTTTATGAAATAATAGTCCTAACATTATTCTTTATGAAATAATAGTCCTAACATTATTTTAAATATCCTATGCTATAAAGAAAGTAAAGATATTTGCCAAGTGCATTGGGCAATAACATTTCACCAGCTGTGATTTTAGAGGAGACATTTGATTATGTTGTATTCTAAATTAAAAGCAGAAGCTGATAGAGAATTTGCTTAAATTAAAATACCTAGAAAAATCCCTTACAGGTAAAGTAACTTGATTTAATTTTTACATATTTTTCTAATAATAACCTGACACCAGTAACCAAGGGCTTAAATGAAAACACCCATAAATTATCATCTGTGTATAGAACAAAATAGAACAAGACTAAACATGATCTCCTAAAATTTATGTTTATTCATAAACAGAGTCACAAAATAGATGCAGGAGGTTGCACCTGTTCAAGTCACACACTCTTCCAGATTGCAATTATCAGTATTTCTTCAACTCCTCTAGATGAGAATTCAGCAGTGGGATGGAGTTAATTAAGTGCATTCTATGAAAGTAGTATTTGTGGAATGTAGAAAATAAACTGCTACAGTAGGTATACAGAAGATATTATACATGGGTTATTACAAAGTCCTTCAGATTTCAGTAAGGACCAAGAGAAACAAGAATAAAATACACACAGGCATGTGTGCAAAAATCTTCCTCTGTTAGCATAGTATTACTATATTACCTGGGCTAAATAATGTTTGAGTTATAAAGTATGGGTGGAGTATGCATGAAATTTTGTGTTTCTATGAGTAGAGTAAAGATAATGTAGCTTTTCTCAGTTGCATGAAATGTTAAGAAAAGGTGATTTGCAAATTAAAATAACTAGAAAATTGTCTCAAATGTTAAGTAGATACAATCTTATTTTCTTCCCTAAATGCCTATGAGATAAAATAGTCTTCTTTTCTTTTACTACAACCGAAGGAAGTTGAAATACTTTCTGAAAGATAAAATGGATATAATTGACCCAAGATGAATGTCTGAATGGAACCAAATCTAAAATTTTTGGTAAATATAGTTCATTGAAGCTAATAGTCAAAATATCAGATTCTAGTGTTTTCTAATAATTTAAGTGCATCTTGTAACTTACATACAATATTGTTATTAATTTCAGCCAATCATAAAATGATATTCAAATAAATCATGGACATAATTTAGGGGAATCTATCAACATAAAATCTGTTCTTCAGCAGTCATTATACTTTTCACTGTCAGTGAGTTGCATCTGGGATATCAATCATCTTTGCAAATTTAAACCAGTGGAGAATGAACCCTGTCTATCTTCTATGTGATAGACTGACAAGCACTTAAAGATGACTAGGATATTTGCATGTAAGAAAACATATATTACATTATTGCTTTCTTGTGCAATATCTTTACTAGATCTTTATATTTTATTTTCTCATCTCTTACCACACACTAACTTGCTACTCTTCCTCTTAGAATATGGATCTAGCATTATTAAACCCATCCCCTTGAACATGCTATCTTGGAATCTGGATGGACACCACTTATTGATATTAGCAAATTACATGATTTTCAAGGTTATACTGAGGGGATTTATTTGGCCAATATACCAGATAAATAGTACTTTGTTTCAGCTTGACTTCCTGGCCCTTTAAAAATCAATTTAATCCTACTAGGAATTGTATGTCAGAATATGAACTCTCTATTTTCCTAACTTTATAATTAACATTCAACAAGGCATCTAATCAAAGCATCCCTTTCTCATTAGAACAGTACTGACAGTTTCATCATCAAGTGGCAAGTGTTCCAGCAAATTGTGTTGATATCCTTTCAGATATGTCAAGAACTTGATCTTCCTTTCCATTAAGTCAGATTAGGGACAGGAACCAATTTCCATTATGAAAATGTGACTGAGAACAAGTGATGCTTTCCAAGCAAAATTCTCTAATAGAAAATGGATTAGGCTCACATTCTCCTTCCCATATATTCAACACAAGCCACATATTTTTAAATATTAATTGAATAATTTAATATTGATGAACTAATGTGAAAACTTTAAAAAAGTCCTTGAAATCAATTAGCTATTTGATTCCAGTCTAACTTTGAAATATTGCAAAGAAAGCAAACTAACTATTGAAATTTATCTATGACAATGAACAGCATGATTTGATTCTTTTAGTAGTTATGGTTATTTTGGGATAGATATTATTTACTCTTCCATTTATCACTTCATATATTACACGATATTTACTTATTTCTCTATGGTTTATCAAAAGCATGTAAAGCAATTATTAGTGTCTAATCATAATCAAATAAAGATGAACCTTTAATTATGTTACATGATATATAAAACATATTAATATAAGTTAATTATATTTATGTTCAAATAGTGTCAAGAGAGATTAAACAATGATTTCAACTACATTCACTGTCATTTTAGATTCTACATTTTTATTGTTGGTGATCTTCATAACCTCTCATTTATCTTCAATCTTCTTTCTAATGTTTGCTTTGCATAGAAATCCAAATAGTTACATAGAGATTCTGATTCTTTTCAGAGAGCATGTAAATAATCACTTTGCAAGGCAAAGTTCAAAAAGTCCTTTTAATGGGTTTTGTTTATAGACACTAAACAACTTATGCTAAGAATATACCTGTGATAGAATGTAACAAATGGTCAATTGACCCTTGTGAAACTAAGAATGTGAAAAAGGGATCCCCAAATGAGGAAGACTCAAGGTTACTATGTTCACATTCTGAGAAATTTATGAAGTTATGTCCTTTGATAATTTTATCTTAAACAAGAAATTAAAATGGAAATAAAATAATTTTTAATATAATAATCTGGGAGTGGGGTTGTACCCAGCACCACAAAAATAAATGAATACATAAATAAATAATCTAGGGAGCTCACCATCATTGGAGAAGTCAATGGATGACACATGGCTTAACTCACTATTGGATAAAATGCAATTCTGGAAAGTGCAGGTGTGACTTAGGGAGCACAGAATTTTAGAACCAATTATTCAATTTCAGAAATGGCCATGATAAGTCAAGAATTTTAAATCCAGTACTAGGGAAACTGTTGGATCTCATGTTGAAGGACAGCCTCAGAAAGTAGTGAGACTTTCATCAACCTAGGAAGATCTTGTCTAAAAATAAAAATAAAATAGGGCAAGGGGGTGTAACTCAGAGGTAGAATGCACCGGGGTTCAGTCACCAGTACTACACACACACACACACACACACACACACACACACATATGCATAAGAATGGCCATTACAAGCATATTGATTTGGTATATGATGTATATTTGAGTTACTTCATATGGAGAAGTTCTTTCTTTGAGTTTTCTAGTTTCAAATTCAAAGCACTGGCTTTATACTTTTTAAGATCATATTATAGAAAATAATTTACAAAAATATAGAAAAGTGACAGTATAGAAGAATAATATGCTCATACATACACCATCTAAGTTCTATAATTTTTTTTTGTATTGGAGATTGAACACAGGAACATTCTACTGTTGAGCTTCACTCCCAAATATTTTTATTTCTTAATTTGAAACAGGGTCTTGAGATTCAGCAAGATGATGACTGAGGGAAGCAGCACATCTCAGGTGCTATAAAACTCAAAACTCATCCACCATGAAGGCAGTCTCTTGGCAAGAGGAAAAAAGCAGGTAAAGAAAAATAAAAAGATGGAACACACGCTGCACCTAGCTGCACCTAAAGGAATCTTGTCAGCAGTGACTGACCATGCTATCTTGGCTTGTTGGTTCTATCTGTGCTAGCACTGCAGCCTCTAAAGATCCCCTGCAAAGAAACTAACAACCTGACATGAATTAAGCAGGTGAAGATCTTCACATTGTAAGTGGTGGCATCTCCATGTTCAACAGAAATTTGACTGCTTAGATGCCCAGCCAGAATTTGCAGCAGCAGTAGCTCATCCCACCTCTCCCTCCAGAGATCTAGAGTGGTGCTTGACTGTAAGTTAATCACCTGCCCCAGTGTGAGACTGCCCAGTATAGCCACAGAGACTCCAGTGGCATGCAATAGATTTTCAAGGTCTGAAATTTTGAGGTCCACTCTTGTAGTGGTTAGATTCCAGGATGTTGCTAGACACAGGAGATGCCCATAGCACGCAAGGCACAGAGTCCTTAGAGTGCCTCCAGAGATTGCCCTGTGATTACATGATTACTTTGGTCACCTGCCACCTGTGTAGGCACAGAGATGCAGACAAAGGCCCTCTGGAGAGCTCGGAGAACCAAGAGTTCA
>PVLC010027296.1:0-21972 GCA_004027655.1 Graphiurus murinus
AAATTAAATGAGGTTGGGGTTATAGCTTACAGGTAGAATGGTAGGATGCCCTTGCAGTCAATACTACAGTGCCAAAAAAAAAAAAAAGTATCATAGCTTTTTCTCTTGTTTCTTCTGTTCTTACTTCTCCTTCTTCCTTCCCCCTCCTTTCTCCCTTGCTCTTCCCACCCCATACACACACACACACACACACACACACACACACACACACACACACACACACCTTCCTCTCCTCAGAAAAGACATATGCTGAGTACTCTCAAGCAGCCCAATGGAGAGGCCCAGGCCCTTAAGGTGAGGAACGGAGGCCTCCAGTCAACAGCCACAGGAATGAGTTTGGAGACAGATTCCCCAGCCAACCCAGCCCTCAGGTGCTTGCAGTCCTCGTCAACATCTTGATGCAAGCCCATGGGGGCCGTAAGCCAGAGCCACCCAGAGATGCTGCTTCCAAACTCCTGACCCACTTTTACATAGTAAATACTTGTTTGAACCCAAGTTTTGGGGGTAATTTGTTTTGTAGCAGTGCATAAAGAGGACAGATTTTTTTCCTACCCCATTCTCAGTATCAAGTTCTGTATTCGTCAGGGTTTAATCAGGGAAGAACCATCAGGATAGTTAAACAGAAGATATAGCTGGCTAGCTAGATTTGTCATAGGGATTTTGCCTTCTGCAATTATGGGCTTTAAAGGTGCTTCTATGGCTGTTGCCTTTATGCTCAGGGCTGAAGCTTGAAGTCTTCAGGGCAAGTCCTCAGGAAAAGCATATTGGTGTAGAGAAGAGGAGGAGGGGAGCCAGAGCACCCGGAATCTGTGGAAATAAACTGGAACTCATGACAGGAGAGCAGGGTGCACGTCAGTCCCCACTGCCTCCAACCCCAGGGTAGTGAGGGGTCTTGCTGCAAGGGTTGGCACCCTTCATCCTGGAACCCACACTTGGCCATAGAGGACCCAAGGGGTGGTGGAGCACGTCAGCCTGTGTCCCACACCAAAGACATGCACACAGCAGAATACACAGAATGTGTGTGTGTGTGTGTGTGTGTGTGTGTGTGTGTGTGTGTAAGAGACCACCTTGTGCTTCCAAGCCTAAGAAGCTATTAGGTCACTTTTACCCCGTATTCTTTTGTGAAAATATCCCCCATGGCCCACCCTAACCAGAAAATTGGTACAGTGCAAATTCAACATGCCACCTCCAGTGGTCCTAGTCACTGTTTTTTTACTGTGGTCAGCATCTTCATGACTTCGAAATTATCTCTAGGTCAGTTTTTTCCCCCTGTCTCACATGGATGACTGGTTGTAAGGGGAATCTCACAGCAAAAGCAAGTAGACACACAGGAGTCTGCAACATGCCACAGTGGAGAGCATTTCCAGGAAGTTATAAAGGCTCAAAAAAAAATATATAAGCTGCCACAAACTATTTGGGGAAGCCAAGAAAGGATTCACAGAGGTGGCATGGAAGCCAGACCTTAAAAGATAAATAATGCACTGGGCGTGGTGGTGTACACCTGAATCCCAGTACTTAGGAGGCTGAGACAAGAGGATCACAGGTTAGAGAACAGCCTCAGCAACTTAGCAAGACCCTCAGTACACTAGGAAAATCCTGTTTCAAAACAAAAATTCAAAAAAGGTGTAGCTCAGAGGCAGAATGCCCCAGGGTTCAATTTCCAGTGACAGACACACACACACACAGATAATTATATATTTGTTAGAGGGTTAAAAGGTCTTTATGAGGAAGAAAAAATGGTATTTTTAGGAGCCCATTCGGCAGACCTTGAAGGTTTGTTATGGCTGCATTTGCATCTGTGTGAGAAGGGTAATGGGTGATAAGGCTAGAAAATTAGCATCAGCCAGAACGGAGCAGGAAAGTCCTCACCCTCCTTACCTGGCATCCTGAAGAGTGTTGATCTTTACTCCCCAGGCAACAGGGAGCTGTCAAAAGTCTTTCAGCTGGGGGATGACATGGTCAAAAATTCTATTTTTGAGCCATCACTCTGTCAGGTGTATGGAGAAAGAATTAAAGGTGAGTCAATATTGGAGGCAGGGAGACTGCTATTAGACTGTCACAATAATTCATGTAGGAGAGGATGAGAGAGGGGAAGCAGGTGTGGGGATGCAGAGCAGAGGCATGTAGGAGGATCCAGGTGGGAATTAACCAAAATTGGGGGAAGGAAGGAGAGGAAAGAGACAATGTGACTATCAGGAATTTGGGCTGGAGACTGGGAGCTGAGTAGGCTCTGGAAGAGAAGAACCGGCTGGCAGAGGAGGAGGAGAATGCATTTTGTTTTGAATATGTTGGGTTTGGAGGTGTTTTCAAGATATGCAGGAGGCAGGTGAAACTGTTTGTTATCTTCGTTTACCTTGCTATTGATGAGTTAACATGTGCTTTGGGACTCTGAGCTTGATTCTTTATAGCCAAACATTGAAAATGCCCAGTCAAGTGCCCTCCAGAGTTGAAGGCAATGACAATACTCACACTTCCTCCCTTATATTACCATCCCCTGCAGCTTATGATGCAATAGGGGTTGTTAAGATGATAAGAGGGAGCTGGATGTTTGGGGGCATGCTTCTAATCTCAGAATTTGGGAGGCTGAGACAGGAAGATCGCAGGTTCCCAACAGCTCCAGCAGCATAAGCAAGACTCTCAGCAACCTAGCAAGACCCTGTTTCAAAACTAAAATAAAAGGGCTGGAGGCATAACTCAGAGGTATAATGCCCCGGGTTCAATCCACAGTATGCCCAAAAAACAAAGGATGATGGGAGGGGATTGGGAAAGATGCAGAATTTGGTTTGTGGTTTAATAGAGGATCTGGAATGCCCTGGATTATAAAGCTCATGTGCAAGTCGATTGCCCTGAAACTGGCTCTTCACCTCATTGCCTATGCTGATGATGTTATTGCACCTTGAAGTCAGTAAAATATGCTCTGGTTCTGTGAGCCAGACAGGGCCCTGACTTCTTTATATTGCTCTGAGCAAGCTAAGGAGGCCACAGATGATCACCTTCTTGAATCACAGGATTTTTATGATTTTTTCCAAGTGGGAAGTTCATGTGCTTGTTTTTCATTGAGATTGGTGGTGGAGGAGAGAGAGTAGGGTCTGGACACTGATAAGGGATGACCCCCTCATTATCATTCTACATCATTCTACTTCTTGCTGCTCATACTTTTTTCGTTTGCATTTGAGGCCTCAGCCAATCAAAGGGAAAAAGAACAATGGTGCCACCAGAGTCCGGAACCCCAGCCTCTGAGAATTCTTATCCACTTACTGAGAAATGGAAGAGGAGGTGGCTGTCTTTTAGGAGGCAAGGTTGCCTGCAGTGCTGCTGAGTTAAGAAGAGCCAGGCTGCTGTTTCTTCCTCAGGCAGGAGGGAAAGAAAGGGAATAGAAAGAAACAGCAAACTTCTGAGATGCCCAGGCATGTCGGCAGGTGGTGAGAAAGTGTGGAAGAGTTGGGCACTTCTTCAAGGGAAAGTAAAGAATTTGAAATGGAGAGTCACAGCATGGCTGACTCCTGGCTTCTGCCAGCATGCACAATGCATGGAAGTTTGCATTGAGCCAGAGTGCACAGGCTTTGCATGCACTCCACAGAACTATTAGCATTTTGGAGATTTCAGGAGCAAAAAAAATACAGACCTCTATTGTATCCTTTGCCTTTAGGAGAGTAGTACAGAAGGCTTTGTGCAAGGCCCCCTGGAACTTTCAGGACCCTGGAGAGCGCAGGAATAAAGTCCGGGTCTTCTTTTCTATCTGCTTCCTTGGGGGAAAGGTCTGCTCTCTGGCCTCTGATTCATGGATCATTCTCATCTCTAAAGAAAGACATTGTCTATCCCCAGCAAAGCTGAGGTCAGATAGCCTGGGCTTCCAGCTACTTCATAGGTAGGCTGTTTTTCTTTGGACATACCCTGAGTACGACTCCTAAGTTTTGGAACTAAAAATGAGCAAAACTTGAAAAAGTACTGTCATTTGTAGTATAGAGGTAACAATGACCCTGTACAACCCCCATGAAGTGGGCAGAATTGGGGGTAAAAAAAGTCCCCATTTCACAGATATGCATGAGAAGATGATAAGAAGACACAAAGAAACTTGAGTGGCTGGTTAGGGATCACACAGCGAGGATGTGGCCAAGAACCCAGAACTCCTGACTCCTCTTTTTGCTACTTATTTATTTAAAAATGTTTTCTGAGCACTAACAGTATATAAGGCAGTAGAGACAGAGGTGTTCTTGCCTGCACACTGCTGAACTCTGGGAAATGGAGAACCTGACAGTGTATCTGGAGGTCATGTATATGGATCTTGGCTCATCTTTGCTCACTGTTACTATACAACCCTCATCTGACTCCATGGTCTCAATGGGGTTATAATCCCTGCTACCAAGAAGTGCCCTGGAGTTTTTGAAGATAGGTTAATTTATTGAACTTTGACAAATTTTGTCAGAACCCTCAGAAAAGAAGATGAATGACCCCAATTATTCCCCTGCGAGCAGAAGACTAAGCCTATGGGATCTTCCAATAGAAAACATTTTTTGTGTGTGGTTTTACCCTTGGATTTATTGCAAATTTGACTGGAAAGTGAGAGATGTTGCCTCTCACAGGGCCTGAACTGTCTGTTAATTAAGTTTGCTCTGCAGCCTGATCATTCGGCTATAGCCAGCAGAATCTTGGGGGAGAAGAAAAGAACTGAACCATTCCAGAGAGCCACGTCACTGGCAGAAGCAAATGTCCCAAGTCTCACATATAAATTGCCTCCTCGTTAGGAAATAATTATGCCCCCAAACGGGGCTACATTGGTATAAATGTATCCCACAAATTGCCGATTAGTTTCATAGTGGTGATAGTATATAGTGCTACTTCAGTTAATAGAAATGTGTTGGGAAGAGCCTGTTTTCAGCTGCTCTGAAGAAAAGGATGGGCCTGAGAGGGAGCCCAGAAGATAGGAATGATAAGAATAGGAAAGTGTGACCTTTTCATTGGGGAGTGGACTGTTCTGGAAAGACTTTGGGGCATGGAGCTAGCATCTCTGGGTTGAAGGACTCCTTCATCTGCCACATCCCAATTCTGTGACTTGGATCAAGTCACTTCTGCCTGTGGGCTCAGTCTTTTCTTCTGTTAAATGGGCATAAATAAATATAGCAGGATAACCTGTCTCACGAGGTTGTTTCCTGCAGCAACATAGGACGGCGTACATGTGTTAGCTGCCAATGTGATGTCAACATTCCCTCCCACTCTGTGGATTATTTTGGGACAGAAGAAGTGTCTTCTTGTCCACAATGATGTTATTTCATGACATAATTGATATCTCAACCCTTTGGTAGACACCCATATTGTAGTTTGGAGTGGGGTGTGTCAGAAAATGGACCCGGATCTGAGCCATCACATGGCTTGGAAGGATTTAATAATAGGACATTTGTAAAAGCAACTCAGAGTTTGGGACAGAGTGTACAGTAAGTGTTCAACAAAGGTTGATTTCTCCCATCTTTCTCAGCTCTGGTCCCAGATTCAGTTTGATGTTTTAACTGTTAAGAGTTGTGTGAACTTGGGGAACATATTCTCTTTCTCCTGGACTTAATTTCCTCACCTACAAGGGGGGAGGGCAGAACCTATTAAAGTCTGAGCCAGGTAGAAATACAAGATGCCTGGTTTCTAGTTATTCCATACCCTTTTTAAAACCATCTGCTTCTTTGAGGGTCCAGTGCTTCTGAACATGGAGAGATTTTAAGACCTATGCCTGAGACTTACCTAACTTTCTTTAAGGATCATAATGCCCAATTCTTACCCCACTCCTGGATCATTACCTACCTGAGCTGGTCTTCCATGGTCCTCGGACACATTAGCATTTCTGGAGATTTCAACTCTGCCCCCAGGGAAACTTTCCTGGATCAAGATCAGCCCTTTTGACAAGTGAAAGTCACCTGCCACCCTGTGTGAACAACCATCTGCTGCAGTCCTGACCTCATCATGGCCAAGGGGGAAACCAGGTCCCTCCACCCTCCATGTTGGGTCAGGCAGAGAGAATGGTCTGCTGGGGGGACTCAGGTCTTTCTCAGCATCAGGGCAGAAAGTCAGCCTTGTGGAAGTGGAAGGATAGCTCTGATCTCTTTAGATTGAATAGCCGCCATTTCTTCCCAGAAGGCCCTGGGGCTAGTAGCCATGTTGGACACCTGGACAGGATGCTCTGGCCACACTGGGTTGTGGGAAGGTACAATCCAGCCCCATCCCCAAGCAGAAGGGCATCTACTGGAAGCCACCATTGTGGTAAAGATTCTGAGACTACTAAACTGTAACCTCCCAAAGACCAGGACCTCGTTCAGAGTAAGTACACATGTGCGTGTGGGTTTTGAGAGAATGAGACTTGGTTGTGCCCCAGGTCCTGTTGCTTCTTAGAAAACCAGGAGTCATGGCTGCCAGAGTCTTGCACAGCAGCCTTGTGTGTGACTTTCTCAGCTCCAGGACAACTTTGGCAGCCCCATGAATGCTGTCATATGTATCCTGGGCCCACTGGGGCATCCTTCATGAGCTGCCCTTTGAGTATCACTGGGAAAATTGAAAAGACAGGGGGATGACTGAGGGAAGGCAAAGGGCATATTTAACTCCTCATTGAGAATACATCTTTACTTACCATGGTGTGGGGCCATTCTTCTGAGGGAAAATGGACACGCTGCTACATGAGGAGTAGGTCAGGACTAAGATGGCATGAGCGTGGAGGCGAGGAACGATTCTGATCAGAGGCACCCTTCCATCTGCCCAGCCATATACGCCCATCATACACGCATCATTCAGTTACATATCCACCTATTCACTTTTTCTCTCTGTCCATGCATGCAGCCATCCAGAGCAGTGAATTTTTCATTCAGCAATGGTTATCTACTCATCTAGCCATTCATTTATTCACTCATTCCATAAATCTCCACTGAGTGTCCACCTCGTGCCAGACATCAGACACTGCACTGTGTTCTCTGCTGGGTCCTCGGCAGGGAAAGTGGTTAAGACAAGTGTCTACTGTCATCCATCAAAGAATGAACAAATAAACATAAAACTGTGACAAAATGTCAGGTAGTAAGTGATGTAAGGGCAGAAAAGGTACAGCAATGAAATAGCAATGGGGAAGGTTCTATTTAAGATCATGAGGTCAGAGAATACCTCTCTGAGAAGAAGTCACTTAAACAGAGCCTTAAATATTATAACGGAGGAAGTTTTGACAAGATCTAAAGGGCAAGTTCCACAGAAAGGCAGTTGAAAGTGCAAAGACCCTGTGTTGCCTGTTTGAAGAAGGAGTTGTCTGGCTGGGTCTGAGTGTTCATTTTGCAGACTGGTGGTGCTTGAGGTGGGAAGAGAATAGTCCAGCTAGTGCTTTGAGGTCACAGTAAAGAATCTGGACTTGATTCTTCCTCCTCTGTTATTAAATTGGTGCATTATAATTATCCTTAGTAGTGGGATTTATTGTTACGTATTTATACATGCATATAAAGTGATTTGGTTAATTTCATTACCCAGTACCTCCCTTTGGATTTTATTCTGATTGGAATGGAATGGTATTCACAGCCAGAGAGTAGGTGAGTCCAATTATTGTTTGGGAATGGTTATCCTGTCTCCTGGAGAAAGGAGAGGTAGATGTGCAGGTGACTGGGCAAGAGTGGTGAGATGCTGTGGGATCCCGAATGCATTTTAAAGGCTATGCAGACAGAGCCGGCTGATGGATGGTGGGGGGTGAGTAGTGAAGGATGACCAATAGATGTTCTGCTCCAGAAAGCAGGTCAGTGGCAGCATGTTGCCTGAGATAAGGAATGCTGGGATGTTTGTTACCAAGCAGTGGCTTCTGATTGTCAGCAGCAGGAGGAGTTCTATTAATCACTTATGAGACAAAGAATGGGGCCATGGAATGTCTGTGTGTGACCTTGGCATAGGTGATCAGGAGTGGAGGATCTGTGACTTTTAGATCTAAGTCACATAGAAAAGGCTGTCAACACTCTTGGGGTCAAAGTTGCAAGTGTATGCGCTGCACAGGAGGACAGGGTCCAGGTAAGGGGCAGAGGCAAAGCTTATGGCTGACATCCTGAAGTCAAGCCACGGTTTCTCCCCAATCCCACACTTTCATCCTCACCTGCCCCTCCCCCTGCACAAAGTGGGAGAAACCAAGTTATTCCCTTCGCACAAATATGGAACCCACAGCTATGCAGATGATGTCAGCACAGCAGCAACAGCACCCCAAACAAAGGCCACGACTCCGTTTCTCATTTTCATATCAATTGGCAGAAATTATCTTTATTAGAAAAATGAAATTTTCCTGTATTTACATTTTTTACACCATATGGTCGGGCACTTTTGTTGCCTCGGGAGTTATGTACATATCATTTTGCACACACATTTCAAATCCCATTCCTTAAAACAGTTGGTAACACATTGAACAAAATTAAAAGACATACTACAAGAAGACAACCATAGTATACACTTCCTCTATCATAGAAAGGTGTTAAGCAAACGTGTAATTTTGCAGCTATGCTTGGAAATATTTAATACAGTTATTAGCACTTCCTCATGCAGTGGATTCAAACATGACAGATATAAACTGTTGCGACTGGTAGGTGAATATCTACTTCCAAATGAGGACCATCGCGTGGAACACACAGCTTGCTTTGGGCTCTACCATACAAGAGATCGAGCCAGTCCTGATGTGAGTTTTCGACAGTGTTTGAGTGTAGCTGTGAATGGAAACCCTCTACCTATGACTTCCATCCCATCCAGATTGGGTTAGAAATGGACTCAGGCATGAACCTTTTATGTATAAGCTGCTTAATTCAATAACTCTCTTGCGGGCAATGACCAGCTTGTATGCAACAAGTCTTAGAGCATGAGTAGGAAATGAATAGCTTACTATCTTTTTCTGTCATAGAAGACCATCGCTTATGATTTTTATGATCTACTTCTTATTCAAGCCACCAATTAACTTACCTAATAATTCTGAATATTCAGCTTGAGATATATATATACTATACATAAACACATACGTACAAACAGTCCAGTGTGAGAGAATGATGAGGAATCCTACCAATTAATTTGGCAAGTATCTGCTTTTAAATTTGTGTTAGTAGGGGGATGAACAAGATTAACATTTATAGCTTAAATTGCTAATTAAAAAAATCTTTGGGGACCCTCAGGCTTGGAAAATATCTGAGCCACATCTAGCCATGCAATTATTTGTACTGAGCAGTGATTTCATTTTCTATGACAATGTTATTCTTGAACCAATATCTCTTTGAAAATAATGATAGACAATCAACAGTCTTCTCAATGAAAAATTTGGGAGAATATGAACGTTACAAGTGCTACTTGTATCTTCCCAAATCTATCAGAATTTTCAAAGAAAGCCATTTGGATTTCCCATAAAATAGTAGTCTGAATTTTCTATTCAAAATTTCAACATTTCCCTAGTGCTAATGGCCCCAGAGCTGTGTCTACAAACCTAATTAAAGTTAAGATTTTTTTTAAGAAAAAGTAAAATGGATTTAAAAAGTCAATACTGTTCATTTACTTGAATTAGCTTGACTGGGAACAGAAATAATTCAATAAGTCTTAGATGGCTAACGTAAGAATCTCAATCGAATTCAAAAGGCTATGATTGTTTTTCATGGAGAAACTGACAATGTTCTTGTATTATTGGACCTTTACTATTTTCTTAACTATCAATAGTCTTTGATGTGAGCCCTTTAAAAGCCTGAAACAGCAAAATGTCAGATCAATGAGAAGCATTTAAAATGCCAAAGACAAAGTTATGTTTGCTGGAGAACGATTAACCTTATTAATTTAAAAGGCAGCTGTGGTATTGGCTATGTGTTATGTTAATATCCTTTTGAAGGTTTATCTTAAATCCTTCCCAAAGGTGTGAAAAAGAATTAACTGGAAGAGGTTATGACCCAGGGCTAGGCTAATGAGGAATGTTTTAGAATTGCAAAAAAAAAAAAAAAAAAAAATGCAAACTCATTGTTTCACTGACAAGGTACATAAAAAGGAATTATGAGTGATAATCTGTTTGTCTTGTTTGTTTCTGCAGACTGCTGACACCTTATTTGAGGAAGTTAATTTGAGGGATGACTCCATTTTAAACAATTTGGTTCTGGCTCCCTGGAGAGTTGTGTGCTTTGAAAGATGGCCCCCAAAGAAGAAACACTCTTGACCACAGGTTTCTTCAGGATGCTCCACTTTCTGTGTAGCTCAACATCCCTGGGAGGATATCGCCCTGCGCTGCAGACACAACAGGATCTCAAAATAGCTATTAAATAATAATAACCTTCAGTCTTAAGAGACTTTTTACTGCTGGCTTGAAAGATGAAGACAGCTGGAGAATTTTTTTCTCAGGGACTAGAACAAGGACACTTGCCTTAGGTTCACTGTCCCTCTAGAAGATCCATCCCTGGAGCCTCCCAGGAAAACAGCTCTTCCGATCCCTGTTCAGTTTTCTCATCTATAAACTGGGCCTTATGTGCCCCACCTGACAATAAATATAAATGCCAGAAAAGAAGTGTGGTGGTGGTGGTGGTGGTGGTGGTGGTGGTGATGGTGGAAGAGAAGAAGGAGGAGGAGGAGGAGGAGAGTGCAAAACAGCTATGTATGCTCAGGAGCAATGCCTGCAGACTGCATCGGACACTATGCTTCTCTGGGCTCCCAGAGAGCATGATGGGAATATCCCAATCTGACACTCTTTCATGGACAAAGTGAACAGCATTCAGAAGTGGGACAGTTATCCTGATACTAGTGACCGGGAAAGTATCTCTAAGGCAATTAAAAAAAAGAATAGAACAGACTAAGAAGGAAACGACGACAACCTTTCCATAGCTGGCCCTCAATCATTCTGTCTACTAAAGCTCCCAATCGTTTATGCAAAAACCCTGTTTTCTATCCCCCTCTCCTCTCTCTGAACCTCATTCTATCTGCCTGGCAAAGATAAACAAATATGTAGACGAAATAAGAGGAGCAGTCAACTTGCAAATAACGACACCTCTGTAAAAATGGGTCACAATGTTTAGGAGAGCTTTAAAGGAGGGCGGCAAGGCAGTGTGTGTGTGTGTGTGTGTGTGTGTGTGTGTGTGTGTGTGTGCGTCCACACACACATATGAAAGCATACTATGTACACAATGTCTCATGGAATTAGCCCTGATGTCAACTGATAAAAAAGAAGAGATTAGGGAAGGGGATATTTAAGATTAGGCACATGCTAAGTAGATAAAATAACTTCTCAGGAAGCAAAAAAGAAAATAAATAAATAAATGCTGAGTGCAAGCATAGAGAGGAGGGAAGACACAAGCAGCATTCAAGTCTCAGGAGGGACTGAGAACAGAGGTGAGGTCCCCAGGAGTACTCCCTAAGTCACCAACCAGACACCAAGGGTAGACACTGACACACCTCCTCCGTGTCACCGAGGCCAACACTCAAGAGAAAGCCAGGGGACCTCAAAATAGCATCTCTCTTTCTGATGTCTATTCTGACCTCCCTGGAGGAGACTGGGCACTTGGAGAATATATTTAATGCTAGGGATTTACTAGCTAATTCTTGTTGCTATTGAGGCTGAGAACAATCTGAGCCTCAGTTTCCTCACCTGTAAAATGAGAGCAATCATACTTTGACAATTAATTTGAGCATCATATTCTAGCATGTGCCTAGAATATACGCCATACTCAATGTAGATTTCTTTTTATATTGCCAGATTTAGGTGAGGACCCAAGGCATGTTCTTGGGATAAGCTGAGAATCTAACATTTCAGTATTGTGCAGAACGGGATGGGCAGAGTACCTTCTCCACCCGACCATCCCTCCTGAAATACACCTAGATTCACTTGTGATCTCCTTGGCCCATTTTCTGTCTAGGGAACCTGACAGGCTCTTTCATCAGCCACAAGAGTAGGCACTTGGGACTCAACAAAGAGTTCTCCCCATTCCCTTCCCTGATTCATTGGTACCCTGGGCTATCAAAAATGTCCTTCGCAAGGCAAAACCAAAACCAAACAAGAAAACACTTTGGAGACATGTCTTGACTTTTAACATCACAGTTTATGTTCTACCCCTTTGAGGGATTGTTCAACCCTTTTTTTGAAGCAGATGTCATAGAGCAGAGCCAAGAAGAGGCATGACTTGACAAGGGATAGAGAACTGGTTGGAACCAGACCCAAGCTTGCCCGTGGGAAAATGTAGAGGGTTAGTGTGTTCACCTCTGTAGCTGCTCCTGGGTTAAAAACATCAAGGGCATTTCCGGGAGCACTGACTACATTCTCCAAAGTTACTTAAAGCTCTGGGAGAGCTTTTTTTTGTTTTGTTTTTAAGGTTTGATCATGGAACCATGATTAATTTTTATCCCCTGGCAAGGACTTTATTGATCATTTCTAATTTTTACTGTTTAGTTTAGGTTTTCCTTTTATGGGTACTTAGTTATCTTTCATATTAGGGAATTGAATTTTCTAAAGAATAAGCTACTTCCAAGAAGTATATTTTCTACTCCCTTTACAGTTTACTAATCCCAACCTTGGCTTCAAGAAAGAGTGGATATTCAGTCATGTTCTATCACCTGATCAAGGTACTTGGTTCCACCCCAATGTGTGGAAAAGAGAACTATTATTTCATGATTGTTGCCAGCTTTCATCTTTGGTTTGAGGTTTGAAACTATACCCCTTGTTGATCCTTCTCAGGGAAGTTTTCTCTTCTTAAGGACTCTGAGACAAAGAGGGATTGTGAAGGAGTTGGCAGGGAGAACTGAAGTCAACGAGGCATGCCTGGGTCTATAGAGGGTGTTCTGGCTCTTATCCACAGAGGTACCAGAAGTTTCCTCCTGACAGAAACCTAGAAACAGGTCAGCCTGGTAAAGGGGGACTGAGCCAGAAATCGGACACTCCAGTCTCAGGTTCCAGCCCCTAGCCCTGATGCTCTCTGCTTTATCTTAGACATATGGTTCCTCTTTGTAGACTTCATTTTCTAATCTCCCTTTCCTTTCCCCAAATTTTGTTGTAGTTCTACACATTCTGCTTTTTCTAGACCCTTCTGGGCAGGCACCTTCAGTTGATACTATCCTGACAGCTCTTCTAGGCACAGAAAAGAAGAGTACAGGGTTGGGGTAAGGAATTCAAATAGGAAATCTATGCCATAGATTTAAAAAAAAAAAAAACAGAAATCACACACAAGTCCACACCAGCATAACCTAAAGCGAATGTGAGCAGCATACATTCCATACCACCCATCCCAGATTCACCCCACCCCCAAGGGGCCAAGAACACCAACACCCAAATCCCACTTGGGCCCTGTCATCTTCCCTAGAACTGAGATTAAAAAAATATAGTGCCCTCTCTACAGAAATATCCTTCCGTCAAAATAACCAGAATGGGTTTTCTATGCATCAGTACCATCATCACCATTCACTTTTTTTTCTTTTAACATAAACTTTACAGTATGTACAATTTTATTTGGATAATACATGTACGTGTGGATTGTAGAAATCAAGCATGTATATTATACACAAGTGTACATGAGCATTTGTATTCACAGGATAAGTGCATTTGATCGTCTCGGATCTATATCAGGTGGCAAGCTGACCTCGTCTGAAACGATTAAATATGAACACAGTACGGTGTAAAGGGGATCGCGTGGGAAAGGCAGGCTGGATGTTGGGAGAACTGTTCAAGTATAGACCCCGCAAAATCTCTGGATGAGCACTTTCAACTCTGTTTACCAAAAGAAGATGGGGTATCCCGAAAGGCCTAATTTTGACTCAAGTGAAAAATCGACAATGCTTTTGGAAGGGAAATCACCTTTACATAAAACTCTGAGCTCATTTTACATTCCAAACAGTGAACTGAGCTTCCACCTACCCAAATCCTTTTCCCAATTTCCAATTCTGTCTACTATAGCTACGGTTAATACAAGTTCTATTTCGGGGAAGAAAACAAACAAACAAACAAAAACTTGTGTCCACTTCTCAAGGATTCATGCACAACGTTACACACAGAGAAACAGAACAGGAATGTGATAATGCTAACAAATATATTCAGCTCCTTTGAAAGATATTTAGGTTTCTCAAATTAGTATTTATTTAGTTCTTAAACCACAAGGGATTTCAATGCAAGGTATTTATTTATATGACAACCGATTATTAAAGCTGCACTTTTTTAGGTTTCAAGGAGATAAATTTTTAATCACCATTTAATTAACACCAACTTTCTTTTTTTTTCTGTTTCATTAGCAATTCTATTTGCAAAGAATTCGGGGCATTTGTCATTTCCTGAGAAGGATGCAGAATATTAAATACACATCAGTGGTAGACATATCAAATAGAATAAACAATGTGTGACTGTGTGACTACCGTGGATCTTTTGACTAATTAACCACCTTGGCTACTGTCCTATTTAAATGAAACTATTTCATTTGTAAACAAGGTGTAATCTTCTCTCTTCTCCCCAGAAAATAAGCATGAATTGATTTGACAGATTTTGCTGCAATCGGTGAATTTTAATGCTTTGATCAGAAAAGCTAAGCTTGCAGTATTCTCAGGCACCCTCTGAAACAGAGACGGGAAAACCAAATATAACCCATGAGACCCTCATTCATGGTGCAAGCTGAAGTAATGGAGAAAGATTGGCGAAAGACAGAACAGTAACACCCCCGCCCCTCCGAGTCTCTTGGAAGTCTCACTGACAGAAAGATGGATTCAGTGGGGACTTGTCTACTTAGAGCACTAAAACCAGGAGTGGCCTAAGAGCTTGGCAGGTAAAAGGATGATGAAAACTATTTTTCAGAGCACGAAGATTCCCCAGAGTGGAGTTCATGCCCCGGAAAACTCTTACAGAGAATATTTTAAATTGGTTCCAAGTGCATGCACTACCCCTGGGCAGAAACCTGGCCATTTGCATCCAGGCAGATCTATCTGAGAATTGGTTGGGTCTGTTTCAAGAGGAAAAAATCATTTCTGGTTAATGAAATATCATTATAGATGGCAGCTCTGACTTATGTAAAACTGGGGCAGTTAGGCTCAGAGATTCTGGCTTCTTGGCATAAAAAAATCCTAAGATCTCAGAGCTGGGACGTGTCACAGGAACCCTCTGTGATGGATCAATACTTCAGGACTTCCTATTCAATTACTGTCACCTCCCCTACTGGAGATGTCATTTACCCCTGGATGTTAAATTCCTGGTATTCCTTTTCCAAAGAACTGAACTAACTTGGATTATCTTTGAATAGCTCTGCCTCCTTATCTTTCCCTTGAAAAATCATCTGATCAGTGGCTCATCTTGGTTGACGCCATTACATTTAAGAGTCAGTGACTTAATGGAGAAGCAAATTTTCAATTTCCAATTAGTTATTTTTAAAAAGCATCTTCCATATTAAAAGAAGTCTGTTTTCCCCCCATCACATTATCGTTGGTTCTTCCAAAAGCCACATTTTTAGTTTCTTTATCCAGAGACCTATGGGGTTAATAGTGAAAATAACTCCATGATTAGAAGCCTTTTTGATGTCTGGAGTCAATCCAAGTGCAATTTGCACTCTCTCTGGAGATTCGGTGGCATTTGGCAGCCCCCCTGGGCTTTGAGGACACCAGACGAAGACAGAAAGCCTCTTTGGCTTGATGACATATTATTGCCCTGTATTCGGGGGAGACTTTTAAAATTTATTTCCTCTTGAGACACGCCATTCACATGAGGACACGGAGGTGACCCGAGCTGGGAGAATACATGTCTGGAATGCAAAAGGGAGGCACAGGCAGGAAATGCTAAATAACTACACCGTCACAGAAATGTAAAGTTAAGATCTGAAACTGGAGTGACTGTTCCAGGTCCTTTAATTCAGGCTTCTCCATTTCTGGATCTTGGGGTAGCAAAGATGCAGCTTCCAAGAAAGAAACAGTAATTTCCAAGCACATTGGTCACTAGTCCCTTCGGCCTTTCAAAGATTATGGGAAGATATTCTCTTCCCGTTGCCTCCCTCTGCTACTCCACCACTGACATTCCAACTCATCTCAACCACTTGTCATCAGTCTAGGGATACTGTAGGTCAGGTGGACGTTGGCAAAGATAAGACATTCCACTGTATTCTTGAGCTCTAAGAAAATCATCCTGCCCATTTGCAGGAAAATACCACCAACAGAACAGAGCACACCATAAGGAAAAGAAACAGGGTAATTTTTCAACCTGGCACTCTCTCCTCCAAGAATCCAGAGCAAAATTCAGTAAGAAACCAGGAAATGGCCAGGCTAGGTCCATGGGCTTAGGATTTCTGCAGCATGACACCAAACAGACTGAGGTCCTTTGCAAAAACCAGTGATTTCAAAGATATCCATATATTAAAGATATATTAAGGAGTAGAACCATATAGTGTTAAATTCATATTGTTTGCTGGTTTTATGATGTTTGGTTTTCAAACTAGAAAAATTCTGGCCTGATAAAGTATCATAACTTAACAACTACCTTTTTGTTTTTATTATTTACGTGGCAGGTGCTGTGCTAAGAAATTTCCCATGCATACAAAATACCCCCCTCTGCCTCCATCTGTTTTTAATAGTAATTATCATTCACATCATATATGCAAAGGTTTGCATGGAATAAGAATGGGATGGGGCAGGTGACAAAGGGGCTGAGGAATTTTTCACAGAGGTCGGTGCTGGTGAAGCAGTTTGCCTCCAAGAGAGAGAAAACGGGAAGAGAGAAATCACTTGTCCCATTGATTGGAGGGTGCTCACGGTAGATGCAGGATCGTCTCATGTTTGGAAGGCTTTTGGTTTGTGGGGTTGGGGGCAGCAGTGAGTGTCCAAGAGAGTTGCATGACATTAAGGAAGAGAAACCTAAACCCTTGCTCGGCTTGGGCAGACAGATGGCATGCTGTTTCCAATGGATCACAGTACACATATGGTTGCTGGCACATGTCACCACATTAACAACCCTGGGAACAGCAACACACAGCTAATTAGACACCACCGTGGCCATTTGGGGGACTGAACGAGTTACAGTTACTCTGGGAGGGACGGGGTAACAGATACTATACAACCCTGAGTCATCACCAGAAGGGAGGAAATGCAAACTTACGTACATAGTAGTCTTCAGGATAAACTACAACGGCAACTGTGTCACGGACAGAAGATCCACGCTTAGGTATCGCAGACATAAATGTGTTAGTTTACGCGGTGCTGAACAAGACCATCGAAGCTGAGGGGTGGGAGGAACACACACATCGGTATCCAAAGAGCTCCTGGTAGCTCTCCTCCTGAGAGTCCCTCTGGCTTTATGTTCCAGACGTGTCTTGGGAATGGACTATCGTGAAAGTAGCAGAGGAACCACGGACACACATGGATTTGCTATTCTTTGGGGGGGGGAGGGGAGCCTGGAGTTCTTGGGGTTGGGCCCGGCAGTGATGGAAAGGCATAACAATAGAAAGCTGAGAACTGTGACAAGCCAGACTCCCTAATCTCTTGCACATGTCAATCTCGCTACAGTGCAGATGCATTCTTAACTGTTCTATTGTCTGTGTCAGATTTACATGCATACCATATTGCTTATTCTGGAGTAGAAAAAACCACTAGGCATTTCTGATGAGGAAATTACATGGTGGACGGATGCTAATGGAATTTGGAATAGAGGAAACCATAACATCCCCATCGCCATCCAACGCATCCTTATTGCCAACTTAGCTAGTAGGCATGGCCAGGGGACTTGCTCCTTACTTATTTGTTTGTTTTTGGTTAAGGACTCGCCTCTCTGGTACCTGCCGTGCTCAGCACACACCTCATAAGAGTCCTTGAGTGGAAAATTATGGCATGGACCATGTGCAAAAGAGCCAAAAAAAAAAAAAAATACCTCCCCAAGTCCTCTTCCTCTTAGCAGGGCACTATTGGACATCCAACATTCACCCTCCAGAGCGTTGGCCGTACATATGTTTCCCTATAGGTAAAACATTAATGGGAGATTTTTAAACATCAGATTCGATACTAGGCATTTTCTTGTACACGCGTCTATTGCTGCAGGAATTTAAAACCCTGGGGGTAGAGTACATATTATTCTTATTTGCAGCATAAGGCATAACATGCTCCGAAATGTACACGTCACTGTGGCCCCGACTGTCCCTGGAACAGTAGGAAGCCGTTGACCTCAAGGACGACCGAAGGTAGCTGTCGTTGGCTGTCTGCGATGGCAACGAGTGTTTATAAGGGTCCGAGGGGCATCTCCCGATAACTAAGCGCTGGTCATCCCCGTAGGAGTGAAGGAAAGGGTTATCAGAAGCGTGCTGTGGCAATAGAGACTTGCTCCTCTTGCTGTCCTCCAGACCCTGGGGAAAGAGGGAGCTTTTGTTGCCTGAGAGTTTGCTGGAGGGGACGCTGAACAGGCTCCCGTACAAATTGCCCTCCAGAAGCCGCTCCCTGTCCTTGAGGCTTATGCTTCGGGAGGGCCTGCTGAGGTCTATCTCCCTGGGTTTGTCGAGAATGTTATCATAGGAATGCTGGCGGTTAATCCTTAGCTTGTTTTTCTGGAACTGGAGGGCATTACTCTGCGCCCAGTCCTGCTGGTAGACCTCCTCCCGGGTGGCGGGGTTCCCCGTCTCCTGAAGCATCTGGTCTTCATCGATGTCATAGAGGTTCCCCATCCGCAGGCAAGCGTCGCACTTGAAGGGGGACCTCATGGTGAAATGGCCCGAGTAGGTGGGCAGGTTGGAGAGGCAGCTCCGGCAGTGGGTGGAGTTCTGCCGGTAGCGGTCGCTACCCTCGCTGTGCGGGGAGCCCTTGTCCTTCAAGGTGAAGTGCTTGGGGTACAGCTTGTACTGGTCGTTGTTGGGGAGCCCATCTTCGTTGTGCAAGGGATTCCTGTTCATGGGCAGCGTGGAGTCTCCCTTGCGGAAGTTATCCTTGTGATCCTGGTAGGGGTCCGGGAAGCCCACGTTCTCAGGAAGGGTGATGTTCTCCACGAACTGGGGAGGGTCCAGGTGGAAACTGGGCTCCTTCTCCCCGTCGATGGTGTAGATCTTGTCCCGGGGAGAGCTCGCTTTGGTTTTCAAGTAGGTGCGCTCCACCTCACTGCAGTCCTTGGGGTACTTGGAGGCCGACGACCTTTTGAAGTTGTCCTTGGTTTTGTGGTTCTTGTTGTTGTCCAGCTCTCTGTGGCACGCGGCCCGACTTGACGCTTCCGAAATGTCGGAGTGGGCCACCTCTTCGGGAAGGTACCGGGGGCTCTTTAGGGAGTGGGTCCTGTTCTCCACCGATCCCTCGTCCCTCTGAGAGACTGGATTCTGGTTCAGAGAATCCTGGCGTATGGAGTCCATGGATTTCTTCCAGAGCTGCCGGGGCCTGGAGTTCACTTTGGACTCGGTGCTCACGGCCACCTCCACCGTGTTGGGGTTGGTCTCGTTGAGGGTGAGCGGGTGCTGCCCCTGGAACACATAGTTATTGAGGTTATCCTTGTGCCTGTTGGCCACGAACGTCTGGAGTTCATTCATATTGTCCCCAAAAATGCTGTCCTTCCCCTGAAAGGACCTGTTGTCCGAGTATATCAAATTCCCCTTGTCTGAAACCATATCCATGATGAGGGAGCCCCTCTGGATGAAGTCGGCCGTTCTCTTGGGCGAGTCTATCCGGGAGGAGTTCATGTTGGGCACGTTGGAGATGTTTTTGGCTGACCGAAGGAGCTTTAGCATGTTGGTCTGGGATCCGGTCAGATTGAAGTCTGGAGATTTCTTCTTCTCTTCGATGTGCACTCCATGAATGCAGCTGTAGATGCCCTGCAAGGGACAACAGAAGACACTGTCAACACCAGCCATTGGTGTAAAGCCATTTCCTATCTGAACCTCACCTTCCAAGGGGAGATACGAACTTCTTTCTTGCAGGAGCCCCAGAGAAATGGTGGCATGCCTTCTGAATCCTGAGAATCTCTCTTCAAGTGCATGAAAATAGTTGTGAACCATCGGGTTTATCTTAAAACTCCAGCCCAGGATTATCTGATGCCTTTGCAGAGAGTCATGTGTGGAGTTTGAGAAAAGGTACCAACAGATCTTCCTACAACTATAAATGTCTCTGGACCTCCAAACTGGCATATAAGGATATTTAATTGGCCTTCTCAACTAACTGGCCTGAATCACCAAATCGTATTTTTATTAAAGTTATCTAGCATCCTCTTTGGAGTCTGGAAACCAGAGAGGTAACCATGGACAAACTAAGTCAGCCTAAAAGGATCATCTATGATTAATTATTTTCAGTAATGACCTGTACCCATATGCTGAAGATATTGATGAAGGCATATAAGCCAAACAGGCCAATCAGAAAGTCTTCACTCCCCATATCCATTGATTAATCTAAAGGAGGGCATGGAATCATGGGAGGGCAGTCAGACTTTTATAGAGAGATAGGTATAGATGCTCAGAGAGAAAGAGTCACAGAGACAGCTCTTAACATCTCATGGGGATGCTGCACTGAGAGTGAAACCATCCGAGTAAAATGGCTTGAACCCTTTGGATACTCTCTTTGACTTATTACTTAATACATTCAGTATAGTCTTTGTGTATTTGCATGTGAGTTTGTTCAATGCTCTTAGACTTTCTTTTTTTTAGCACTGGGCATTGAACTCAGGGGCATTCCACCTCTGAGCTAAACCTCTTACTCTTTCATTTTCTATTTTGAAACACAGTCTCACTAAGTTACCATGTACTGGCCAAACCTGTGATCCTCTTGTCTCAGCCTCCTGAGTACTGGGATTCCACGCGTGCACCACCACACTTGGCTCAGAATTGGGTTTTCATTACTAGGAATAGTGAAGAGTTCTCATACTACAGCAATGGCACCTTTAAATCTGTCCAGGGAACTGAAGGACTTAGGGATTCCTGGGCAGCTGAAATATGATGACCCCCATCTCTAAGCCTTCTCGTGTTCTGTTCCTTCTTCCTCTCTAAAAAATGACTTTGCAACCAGGGGTGGTGCACACTTCTAATCCCAGTACTTGGGAGGCTGAGACAGAGGGATCATAGGCTCAAAGTCAGTCCACAGTAACTTAGTGAGATCCTGTTTCAAAATAAAAAATAATAGGGCTGAAGCTATAACAAACAGCCCTGGGTTCAGTCCCCACTAACACACACACACACACACACACACACACACACACACACACACACACCATACCTAATGACTTTGCTTTTACTTAAAAGGATCTGTTTAGAGACAAGAATGTAGCTCAGTAGTAGAGAGCTTGGGGAGCATGCACAAGACCCTAGCAGTAATGCAGAAAAAAAAAAAAATAAAAAAGGAAGTGTGGAACTGTTATCAAGAGATGAGCTCTTGATCCATGCTCTAATAACAGGCAGAAGGACATAGATCACATTTTGATTTGTGGCCTCCCACTTACCCAGATGTTGGCAGCTGTACTTAAAGGGAACAATCGGATCAAGGCTGCAGAATTTGACTTGGTCCTCCCAAGGCTAGCAGGGAGCCAACCCGAGAAGGGATTTGTAAAGCTGATTCAGCAGCCGCTGCTGACTTTGGCATCAACGACAGCAAAGCATGTGTGATTAACTGTGGACTCTGATAATGGTGGCGCCATTGGTCCCCCGTGGCGGGACAGGCTTAACCCACAGGGGGTGCTCACGGAACCGTGACAGCCCCAACTCATTTGCATGGTCACATTTTTCTTGTAGTTTCTCAAGACAGTCTCTACTTCAGCCTTCTGGGAATGGTAAATAGAAAAGCCCACAGTCCTGCGTCTGGGCAGCCCTTTGTCTGATGCCCTTGACTCTGGGCTTCCTGGTTGAGGTTCCCTGAGACCCCAGGCACTAGTAGGGTGCCCTTCTCTCCCTTCCTGCAGCCTCTTCTTTAGTCTCCTTTTCTTTTTTTGAACTTTATTTTTTATTTTATTTTTTTTTAGCATGGATTTTTATACATTTCTTGGGTACAACAGGGTTAATCACACATTTTTGTTGGGTACAAGCTAGTACAGGTAAAGACATCCATGCACATATTTCTCATTAACCCTTCCCCAATTCCCACCCA
>PVLC010027297.1:0-22023 GCA_004027655.1 Graphiurus murinus
TTTTTTTTTTTTTTTTTTTTTTTTTTTTTTTTTTTTTTTTTTTTTTTTTTTTTTTTTTTTTTTTTTTTTTTTTTTTTTTTTTTTTTTTTTTTTTTTTTTTTTTTTTTTTTTTTTTTTTTTTTTTTTTTTTTTTTTTTTTTTTTTTTTTTTTTTTTTTTTTTTTTTTTTTTTTTTTTTTTTTTTTTTTTTTTTTTTTAGCATGAATGGGTGTTGGATTTTGTCAAATATTTTTGCAGTGTTTATTGAAATGATCATGTGGATTTTGGTCCTTAGTGCTGTTTATGTGGTAATTCACATAGATTGGATTGTTTTTTGTATGTTGAACAAGCCTTGCATCCCTGGGATGAACTCGACTTGGCTGTGGTGTATAATTTTCTTTTTGTGGTTTTGAATGCACATTGCTAGTATTTTGTTTAGAAGTTTTGCATCCAAGTTCATCAACAATGTTGGTTTGTAGTTTTCTTTTTTGGAACTGTCTTTGTTCAGTTTTGGTATTAATGTGGCACTGGTTTCATAAAATATGTTTTGGAGAGTCCCATCTCTTTGTATTTCATGGAATAGATTGAGAAGTAATGGGATTACATCTTCTATAAAAGTTTTATAAAGTTCAGCTAAGACACCATCTGGACCTGGAATTTTCTTTGATGGTAGGCTCTTTATTACTTTTTCAATCGATATTGGTCAATTTAAATTTTCTATATCTTCTTGATTCAATTTGAGAAGGTTGTATATGTATAGAAATTCATCAATTTATTCTGTTTCTTTATTTTGTTGGAGTATAGTTTTTTCAAAATAGTTTCTGATGATCCTCTGGATTTCCATGCTGTCTGTGGTAATGTCATCCTTTTCTTCTCTTATTTTAGTAATTTAGGTTGATTCTTTCTTTTGGATAGGTTTCTAATGGTTTGTCTTTTTTTTTTTTTCCAGAAACCAGATTTTGGTTTTATTGAGTTTTTGTTTGTTTATTCTCTACTTCATTGATGTCTCCTCTGATTTTAATGATTTCCTATCTTCTACTGCCTTTAGGATTAGACAGTTACTGCTTTTCAAGGGCTTTGAGGCATGTCATTAGTTTGTTTACTTGGTGATTTTCTGTTCTTCTTATGTAAGCACTTAGTGCTATGAATTTTCCTATTAATCCTGCCTTCAAAGTGTCCCAGAGATTTTGATATGCTGTATCTCTATCTTCATTTTTTTCTAGAAATTTTTGTATTTCTCCTCTTACTTCTTCTATGATTTAGTCCTCCTTCAACAGTGTGGTATTCAGTATCCATTTATGAAATTTCTGTGTGTCTTATGCTGATTTCTAAAATCATTCCATTAAGGTTTAAAAAGATGCAGGGAACGATGTCACAGTTTTTGAATTTGCTAGTGCTTGCCTTGGGGCCCAGAATATGGAGCTAAGTACTGGGATTATAGATGTGCACCACCACACCTAACTGTCTCCTCTTTTTTAAAACTTTTTTTCCCTCTATCTTTCACCTATGAGAGAAAACCCTTGACTTTCTGAGTCTGGCTTATTTTGTTTAACATGATGCTCTACAGTTCCATTCATTTACTTGCAAATGACATAATTTGGAAATAGCATTTAAAAAAATAGGTAATTAAAAAAAATGGCTTGTAGTACAAAAACATTTTGCTGCCTTTACAACTAACCCTTTTCTCAGTAATTCTGTTCACTTGCTTCTCTTCATACTTTTTTCTATTATTACAGAAAAATAATTTTAAAATATGTGACTTATAAAATATCATTTCAGATCCTAAAATATTAGGGAACATAACAATTTAAGTATAATGGTTTAAAATATCAGGACATCTAGGTACCACTTTTTGTTGTTCTTAACTTTCATAGCCTCTATTTTTTATTCATTATTTAAATTTTTTTCTAAATCTAATTGTTTTCTTTGTGCTGATGTTGTGGATGGACAGTTCAAGATCAAGGGCCAACAATCTTCCACTGGACAGGACCAGATTAGAGGCTGTACTGCAGAGTTGCTTTATGATGTTCCAATGATGCCCATGGCTTTCTTGTTACTAAAAAGGAGGAAATAAAAGAGTGCTCTGTCAGGAGTCTACTAATCATGAATCTATGCAACAGTGACAGCTAATCTTCCCTTCCTATTAATAGATGCAGATGCCTAGGGGCTTAACATTTTCCTACTAGCTTAATAAGGAGAAAAGATTGAAGGGGAGTCAGACAGAGTTGCCTAATTGCATAGCCAGCAGCAATTGCAGTGTTGCTTAAAGGAAGGGAAAGAAGAAAGATGGCAGTTCAGCATTGGCCATGCAGTTTGTCCCCAAAGGAAATTAAAAGCAAGTCATTTTGATCTGTTTCAATTCATCTTTAGGAGCACATTCCATTAAAAGCCCAGATAAACTTTCAGTCACTATCATGCCTGCTTAACCACATACAACAAAGCTGAAGATATTTTGATCTCCATGAACATGTCATAGAATACATACTACAGATATATGGAAGAAGAATGAAGATGAACTTCCCTGGCTTTGTGAAACCATTGTAGTTTCCAATTCAGGAAGTCATCAAGTCTTTTTGTGGTCAGGACATTTAAACACTGGAAGCCTGTGATGGAGAAAGGAATATATCTATGTGTGTGTGTGTGTGTGTGTGTGTGTGTGTGTGTGTGTGTGTATCTATATATATATTTATATATGTATTGACAGTGAAAAATATTTTACATGTGATTTTAATTTTTTTTACTTCCATTTCTTTCCTTTTTTTCATTTGTGGTACCAGAGATTGAACCCAGAGAGACTCTGCCACTGAGCTATATTTCCAACCATATAATTATATTATATTGAGGCAGAATCTTGCTATGTTGCCCAGGTTGGCCTTCAACTTAAGGTAGTCCTGCCTCAGCCTTTCAAGTAGCTGGGATTATAGATGTGTGCCACCTCATCCACTTTCTATTTTCATTTCTAAATTGAATGGATTTCTATCATATCAGAAGTACCACACTCTGCTAGTATGGAGTCTTTAACTGATTTATTGCCAGTGGAGAAAAACAGTATCTTAAAGATAATATATAAATTAAAAAGAAATAGGAAGTTCTATTCAACGAGCCAAGTTTTACACATTAAATTAATTTATTTTTTAATAACTTTCTCACTAAAATGCCCACTTTATAGTCTATTAAATGGTGCCTATTCAGTTCCTATTCTGATTTTTTACAGGTAATGTCTTGATGAAACACAATGCACAGAATCTAATTTGTAACTAGCAACTACTCAATAATTTTAAATTAAACAATCATGCTTGAATACTTAGCATGAGCCAATCCTCTGCTGCAGGTTGGGTTGAGCACACAGGAATGAAAAGAAAATTGCTATAGCCTCAAGCAAGTCAGGGAGGAAGCAGACTATTGTTTACAGTTAACTTCTTATATTTCTCCAAAATGAGAAAGATGTGCATGGTGGATTGTGGTCATTGGAGGTAAATCATGATGTTGGTTACAACTGTAATGAAAGTTAAGTTTATGATTATAAGTACAAGATTTTGCCTCAGACAGAGAAGGTTTCTTTCTTTTTTTTTTTTTTTTTCTTATGGTACTGGAGATGGAACCCAGGGGCATTCTACCTCCGAGCTACACCCTCAGCCCTATTTTTTATTTTGAAACAGTGTCTCACTAAGTTGTGGAGGGCCTCACTAAGTAGCTGAGGCTGACCCTGAACCCGGATCCTCCTGTCTCAGCCTCCAGGTACTGGGATTACAAGTGTGAGCCACGATGCCCAGCTCAGAGAAGGTTTTATATAGCTCAAAACACCTGAGCTTAAGTAGAAGTTAAGAACACTTTCAACACTAATAAATATTGTTAGATAATTCCCTAGAGAGTTTTTCTCAACCTGCAACCATCATAAAAGAATATCTAGTGCTCCATGGCTCAGCCAACAGTTGGCAAAGGAGATAATCTAAATTAAAATGATGGAGTGGAGAAACCTAGCAAAGCCTATTTGTGTGTGTGTGTGTGTGTGTGTGTGTGTGTGTGTGTGTGTGTGTGTGTTTTGTTTTTTGCTTGTTTGATTTTTGTTTTTGTTTTGGTACTGGGGTTGAACTCAGGAGCCTTCTACTTCCAATCTACACTACCAGCCCCATTTTATTTTTAATTTTGAAACAGGTACTTGCTAAATTGCCAAGTCTGGATTCTAACCTGTGGTCCTCTTGTCTCTGCCTCCCAAGTACTGGGATTACAGGTGTATGCCACCATGCCTGATCCCGCAAGGCCAATCTGTGAGATTTCTTCTTATTTTCTCTGAATAGCAGTCCTTCCTTCTGCGTGTGGGGCAGAACTCCTTCTTAAATAAGGGTTTTATAATCTACTATTAGACAAAGTAGGTCAGAGAATTTCTTTATGGCTATCTCCAAGATAAAAAAAAAAGAAAGAAAGAAAAAGAAAGGGTAGATTACAATAAGATTTGGGCTTTGTGGCTTGCTTTAAGGAAAATAGGTATATGACCCACCATGGGGAAAAGAAATTCTAGTTTCTATTGCTTGTCTTCAGGGGAGAAAGTGGAGCAGAAAATAGGAGCACAGGAAAAACTCAGAGAGAAACTTTGCTTCTGAGGTCTTCACTTTGGCCAATCATTTTCGAGGCTCCAAGATTCCCTTTCCAGTCAACGGCTTAGCCAATAGTCCAACCTTTAAATTTTTGCCAATATGATTGGCAAGAAACTAAACAGCTATGATTTAGTTTTTCATTTCCATATTTAATAATGAGTTTGAGGACCTTTGTTTGTATGCATTTTTTTCTTTTTTTTTTATTGGTGTATTGCAATTACACATCTTTGTTAGGTACAAGCTGGTAGAGGCATACATGCACAAATCTCTCATTTAACCCTTCCCCAATTCCTGCCCCACTCCCTCCCCCCACTCTCTTTCTCAAGTTCAGTTTAGTGATTAACTTTGATATGATTGTGAAAGTACATCATGTGCATTAGGGTGTTCCCCCCACCCCATCACCTTCAGTTAAGTCACCTTCTTTGCTCATCTAAGGTTTCTCCTTCTTTGTCTAGAGTCCCTCTTATGTCCCACTGTCTCCCTAGCTTCTGCATATTAGGGAGAGCATACGATTTTTTACTTTTTGTGACTAACTAATCTCACTTAGCATAATGTTTTCCAGTTCTATCCATTTCCCTGCAAATGATATGATGAATGTATTTCTTAATTCAGTTTTTTTCTGTTTCACTTCTGTAATGTATGTTCATATCATTTGCTTATTTTTGTATTGGATACCTTGTAGTTTACTTAATGAGATGTAAAATAGTTCATTATGAATTTTGGTTGTGAGTCCTTTGTCTGTACTACTGATGATAGGGGAGACTTTGGAGTTCTAATAAGTAACCCCAAAATCTTAATGGCTGATATTTGTTTTTTGACTTGACATGAGTTGTGCTTTGTCTCCAGGCAACTGTTAAGCAATCCAAATTACCTTGAACTTGTAGCACATCCATGACCAAGTTAGGATAGGAGAATGGAAATTGCCTGTAGCCCACCCAGAATCCACTGAGCTGTGTAATCATGTGGCTTTGTCTGATTAAAAAGGCCGTGGGCACTATAAGGGATGTGGAGTGCATGTTTAGTGTGCACTCTACCTATCTATGAAGGGTATGGAAAAGGCAAGGTTACAGGAGTGTTACTGCCTCTGTCCACCCTCATTTTTATCATGTATAGAAGGAGATGTTGATGTACTAATGATATTTATTATGAATGGATTTTTCCTTTTCTAAAATAACATCTCCATGATTATGGAGCTGGTCATACATTTCTGTCTGTTCTGGAAAATTCCTATTCAATGATTATCTATTAAATCATCCTGGTTTCAGTGGTAAAACCCAATTTATTCATGGTCTACTCTATATTTTCATATCAGAGAATTGAATTTGCTAGTGTTTTTCAGGCATTTTTGTGTTACATTAATAATATTGACTTTTAATTTAACTCGTTTATACTTTATTCCCTGAATTTGTTATAAAAATTATTTTAGTTTCATAAAACAGGTTCATAATATCCTATGAAAGAATTTCACTGAAAGAGCTTGAATACTGATGAAATTATATATTCTTTGAATGTTTAGTCTTAAAATAGTTCTTGGGCTTTGTTTCTGGGTTTCTTTTCTTTATGTGTGTGTGTGTGTGTGTGTGTGTGTGTGTGAGTATGATGAAGTAGATACGTAAATTCTCATAGACCGAACTACTTTTTTGAATAGTTTTAGCTTTATTCAGATTTTATATTTCTTCTTGAGTCAATTTTGATGTTTTCTTTTTCATTTCAATATTTATATCATCTCTTTTGACATACAAATTATTATAAAACTCTCTTCTACCTATAATTTATCTGTAATTTTCATTTTCCTGGTATGACCATAAGAAGTTTGGATCTGTTTGTCTATTTGACTTTTAAAGTAATTTGAACATTTTTTATTTGGTTTGAATTTTTATTTTCCCTTTCTTAATTTCTGCCCATATTTCAATTATTCTGTTATTTGTTGTATGTTTTACGTTCCCAAGTCCATACTTTACTAATCTGTATTATAGCACCTTGTATAAGCTCCTGGTTCCATCTGAAGTTTAGATTCTTCACCTCTAATGTGATGATTGTATAACAAACTGGGAATCTTTATGAGAATTAAATATTATACAAATTAAGAGGTTCTTTTTAAAACCACAAAGCACCTCAAATGCAAGTTTTTATATGAAAATATTTTTCTTGTTGTTCTATGGGCAAAAATTTAAGCTCACAAAATGAATAAATCATGATCTTGATAGTTTAATATTTAGTTTTTACTGTGTTACATCCAAAAGAACCTGTCAACATTGCGATAATTATTTCATCACTTTTTGTGGAAAAATGAATGTCATCAGAGTGATCATGTCTTGCCTATAATTTATAAATATTTACTTACAACTTCCACTTTCCTTGTAACAATGACTAATCATGTATCATTTAATCTTGATTATATGAGTGTTTTTAGGAACACTGATTTCATTTACATGATTGAGGGTTTGAATATTTGAGAGTTGAAAATTGTCAAAAGAATACCTGTAAGAGAGATTAGAAATTGCATTGATTATGTGTAAAATTGTGGGCATAAATATAAATGCACACACGTACACACATTATTATACACACACACACACACACACACACACACACACACACACACGCCTTAACTTCCCATTCCTGTCCCAACTATTTTCCATTAAATGCAACTTCTGTGCAGATTTCATTCCTAATAAGAGAAAAACTTGGGATGGTGAAATTTTTAGTGTCACAAATAGCTTATAGGGAGAAATGACTTTGGACATTATTAAAAAGTATTTATATTTATAATGTGAATAAAATATACTGCCACATATGGGGATAGATTTTTGCATTGTGATTAATAAAAACCTTTTTATTCAGATGTCATAGAAATGGGCATTTGATATATACTATGTAGTATAGTCTTCTGTTTAAAAAAATGATAAATTTGATAAACTTACTTGCATAATACAGATTTCATTTCAACTTCTCAGTCTGCTTTAATAAATCAGTTATACTATTGAGCCAGGTGTGATGGTGCATGCAAGTAATCCCAGTACTTGGGAGGCAGAGACAGGAGGATCTCAGGTTCAAGGACAGCTTCAGCAACTTAAAAGGCCTGTGAGTATAGCTCAGAGGTAGAATGGCACTGGGTTCAAACACACACACACACACACACACACACACACACACACACACAGATACAAATCAGTAGATCCATAGATGATAGATAGGTAGGTGTGTTTAGCTGCAAGGAAACCATTACAAGATTGCTAAAACAACTATAATAGGAGCAATTAAGAATATAAGTAGTAGCAGTTTGCAGAATGCAGGGAGAATAATCTGTAATATTCTTTATAAGTAATGAAAAATCAGGAAGCTCACCAGGAGACAGTACTTCCCTAAAATGACTAGTGAAAAAGAATACAGTTTAAAAATAATAGGGGTGTGTGATGGTGCATGCTTGTAATCCCAGTACTTGGGAGGCTATGACAGGAGGATTGCAGGTTTGAGACCAACCTTAGCAACTTAGTGAGGCCCTATTTCAAAATAAAAGACTAAAATAGGGCTGGCAGTATAGCTTGCTGGTAGAAGGTTCCTGGGTTTTATCCCCAGTACCATACAACAAACAAACAAAAACAAACAAACAAACAAACAAATAAATAAATATAAAAGTACTATGTTGTTAGATCCAGTTTCTTTAAGGGCAGGGAAACGATGTTCTCTGTTCTTTTGTTTGTGATTTTTTTTTTTTTTTTTTTTTTTGCGGTACTGGGGATTGAACTCAGGGGCATTCTACCTCCGAGCTACACCCCCAGCCCCTTTTTATTCTTTATTTTGAAACAGAGTCTCACTGAGTTGCGGAGTGCCTCACTAGGTAGCTGAGGCTGGCCGCGAACCCGTATCCTCCGGTCTCAGCCTCCCGAATGCTGGGATTACAAGCGTGCGCCACCACGCCCGGCTTGTTTGTGATTTCTTCGTATAAATTTTACTCTCCTTTTTCCCCCCAATGTGTAAATGTTCTATTTCAATTTATACGTATAATTATAAAATCATAAGTTTTTAAGCTTAGCAACATATTTAAGCTATATTTTCATTCCTGTACAAAATTACACACTTTAAAAAATTAATGGCAACATAGTATGTCATAGTAAGATTATTTACTATCATTTCCCTGTTTTTAAAATCCAACCTATCTGCATTTTTACTGACAGAAACAATGTAGCAATAAGCACTTTGTGTTATTTGGTACATGTGACTATTTCTGTAAAATAGACTTCTAAATAATGAGGTTTCTGGGACAAATAAAATACACACATTAAATTTCACAGATATTAGCCGGGCGTGGTGGCGCACAGCCTCAGCTACCTAGTGAGACACTCCGCAACTTAGTGAGACTCGGTTTCAAAATAAAGAATAAAAAATAGGGCTGGGGGTATAGCTCGGAGGTAGAATGCCCCTGAGTTCAACTCCCAGTACTGCAAAAAAAAAAAAAAAAAAAATTCACAGATATTGCTAACTTTCCCTCCAAATAGTTTATGCCAATTTATATAGACATAAATAATTGAATGAAGTTAGTTTTCTCCTATATCCTCTTAAATATTCTCAATCATCCTTAGAAATTATTTTTTTAAATGTGGTCATATTTTTTTCAATTGTGACATTTCTTTTACTTGACATTTTTACATTTAGCATTATATGATTCTATAATAAATATTTTTCTTTCCAGACAAGTTTCTAGAAGAATTTCTTTTTAAATACATTTCTTCCCAGATAGAAAATATGTGAAGAGAATAGCTTTGGAATTTCTCAGGATTCTAAGTTTGTTAGTAAAAAGATTTAATTATGAGACACAATGTTATAGTTAGTGATTTGCTAAGTTGTATGATTGTTGTTCATGATGACATTTTGAAGACTGCCTGGAATTCTCTTTGAGTATCATAGAGTACTACAATTATCTCTTGAAAAATAGAACAATAAAAATCAATATATGTTGGTTGAATGAATTATAGATAGTCCTCACATTTATTATCCATATACAAGAAAATAGATTGCCATTCATTAAAAAAGCAATTTATAAAAGACTAATTTTTACACTTGTATCTGAGTGTATATATTATTTCATAAGGAAAGACTTCCTTTAGCATTTCCTGAGCAAAAAATAGCAAAATATTTAAATAAGAAGAAGGAGGAGCAGATTTTTTAGTAAACTAAAATAAAACTTTAAGGCCAGAATAGTTCCTGGGGAGTAGAGGGGCTCGATGAGTATTGTGTGCAAGTATGTCTCTATCACCCTGAACTTCATCAAGATGTATAATCACAACGCACCAATAAAAAAATAAGTAAAAGAAATGATACGGGACTAATACTATAATACTAACACTGCACAGTGAATACATGTGACAGTGACTTACTAAATATGTTCCTTATTGAAAACTGCTTTACATTTTAGGAGCATCAGCTCTGAATAAATGTTTCTATAATATATTTTCACTTTCACATTTTGGAATTATTCATAACAACTTGCTGCATTGGAAACTGTCATAATTGCCAGTTATTGACATTATACAAGTTGCTAAATAATTTTACGCAGTATTAGTTCTATTGAGAAAATTTTCAATATGTTTGAGCTAAAAATGGAATATATTGACCTATTTCATAAGACATTATAAAAATTTATTTCAGAAAGTAAAACACTAAACAAGAGCTCCAAAATGATTTAACCAAACAATCATCCCTCCAAAAATAGTTGTTAATATTTGGCAAAATTTAAATCTAGTATTTTATTTTAGAAGAAATAAAATCATATTTACATAAAGGACTAGATTACTAAAACAGACTTATATGAATCATATTTAACTGAAAGAAATCATCTTTCACCGGTATGACATGGTCTACAGAGGGCCTGTGACTAGAATAGTGAACAACCATGGTTCTGTAAATTCTGGATTTCATCCATATTTTTATTTCTTCCTGTCTGTTTTTATGAGTTGCATATTCCTAGAAATGTATTCATTTTATTCATATCCCTTTCACATTTCTTGCTATGCTTTACTTTCTTTTCTATCATAAACTTAATTTTACATATCTTATATTTTATTTATTTATTTATTTATTTATTTATTTATTTATTTATTTATTTATTTATTTTAGGTACTAGGGATTGAACTCAGGGGCCTTCTACCTTCAAGCTACACCCCTACCCCTATTTTTATTCTTTATTCTGAAACAGGGTCTCACTAAGTTGCAGAGGGCCTCACTAAGTAGCTGAGGCTGGCTGCAAACCCGAATCCTCCGGTCTCAGCCTCCCAAGTGTTGGGATTACAAGTGTGCACCACCACGCCTGGTTTTTCTTTCTTTTTAAAAATATCATATTTAATTATCTTTAATTTTATGGTGCTCAGAGTTCTTAATTATTTTGACATACTTTTATTGTTGCATTGTAGTCTTCCATCATAATGTAGTTCAGAGTGATAGTGACATACATACAGTTATATTTGTAATATTGAGGGCTGTGGAGTAACTCACCCTTTTTTTTCCTGAAATTGTTTTATGGTAACTTCTTTCTTTTTCAATTTCACCATAGATGTGTACATTTTACTTATATTGTCAAATGATCAACTTTAATTTTGTGGATCTTTCATTACATGTTTTGTTTTGTTTCTATTTCATTATTATATACTTTGATCTTATTTTTTTTCTACTACTTTGTTTGGCTTAATTTGCTGATTTTTTTATATTCTAGCTATCAGGAGGAATGTTTCATTAATTTAAAAATATTTATTTTATAACTATATGCATATAGCTAGATAAATATCCTCTAATGCAATCTTTTTCACTGTATTTCTTGCATTCTGTTATGTAACATTTTCATTATGGTTCCATTTAAATTATATTTAAAATTTCCACTATTTGTTATGTATATTTCTATTTTATACTTACAAACATGAGATTTTTTAGTTGTATTTATTTTCCTACCTTAACTTTATGTTCAATAGCCTTCATTTAATACTACTCCACCAAATAACATACAAATATATATTTTTAATAGGTACATTGTGACACAGATTTGTATACATATATGTTTATTTATTAGATTTTTATTTCTATTTTTAGCCTTATATAGCTATATAAAGATCTATAGGTTTTGTATGATATTTATATGTAATATATATACTATTTCATTAGTCTTTTATGACTGTAAGCTTGTTTTATTTATTTTGAAGCCATTTTATTAGGTATAAACAAATTCAATAGTGTTGTATCGTGTGTGTGTGTGTGTGTGTGTGAGATATTACAGACTGCACCAATGGATGTACCACCACTGAGCTACATCCCCAGCCTTTTTAATTTTAATATAGAGTCTCACTAAGTGACTAAGGCTAACCTTGAGCAGCATTTGTGGCCATTGAACAAGTGCAGGGATTCTCATTCTCCCAAGTAGTGGAATTACAGGTGTATGCCACTGCGCTGAGCAAAAGTGTTTTAACTTTCTGATGAACTAAAACTGTTTTTCTTTCAATTAGTGACATTCTAAATTTCTAGTTATACTTTTTGATTTAAAGTCTACATATTTTATGTTACTGATGTAATCATGAAAGCATTCATTTGGGTGGTATTTACATGCTATTTTTATTTCTTTATGTTAAACATCTCTACAATATTTTAGATACATTTCTCTCACAGAACATGTAGTTATATTTATAAGCGAAATATATCATTCTGTGCTTTTTAGCTAAGTAATCCATTCTGTTCACTTGAGAATAGCATAATTACCGATCTATTTCAATTCGAGTCATCTGTCTTATTTTGTGTTCTCTGTTACTGCATTTGATTGTCTTCTTTAAAAAATTTTCTTTAAGTCAATTAGTGATTTCTAAAATTTTTCCTTTTCTATCAACTTGCTGAATGATATAGTTTATCCTATTACTTTTTATTGAAGACATAAAAATATGTGCTTAAATTAATATTATCTCACAGTAGTCAATACTTCCAACTCTTCTCAGATGATACAAGTAAACAAGTATCTTTGAATATTTTAATAACCTTAACTCCTTTCCCAGGATTCTCAAAGGTCCCTTGCCCTGGTTATCCAATCGATACTAATTCAAGTAATACCTTGAAGAGATTCTTTTTTTAGATAAAACTCAAACCCCAAGTAATTCGACCTTAATCTACTGAGATGATCTGGGTGAACTTTATCTAGTTAAAATTGAATTTTCTTTTCTGGATGGTGGTATACATACATGCATATGTGTGTGTGTGTGTGTGTGTGTGTGTGTGTGTGTGTGTGTGTGTGTGTGTTTTCAACTTGAAGATGAAGAGGCTCCATATAATGAGAGATGAAAATGACCTCAATAATCTGAGAGCTGTTTGCCAACAAGAAACGAGAATCTTATTGATACATCTGCAATAGAATTCTGTCAACAGTCTGAAACAGCTTGGAAGTGGATTCTTACCCACTAGTTCATGGTTTTCATTATTCTTGTGAAAATTGACTATCTTTTTATGTTGTATTTGTAAAATACTATGTAGTTTCCTGAAGTCCCTATGTGGATGATCCAAAGGGGTAATAGACCCTTCCTGAGGCCTTGGTCTTTGCTTGACCTTGAGCTCATCAGCACCAGAGCTCAGGTTCACCACTCAGTTTCATCAGTATTGATTTGCTAAAGCGTATTTTAATATTTTCCAACAAATCTCTGTTATTGACTGTTTGAAGCTCTTGAACATCTGAAAATATTTTCATGTTACTCTTTTTTTTTATATTGGTTCAGTTTGACATGGAATTTTAGTTTAGAATAATTTTCTTTGAGAATTTGAAATTTTTCTGAGATGTATGTTATTAACCGAATGGTTTTTACTCTAAGTAATCTTTCTTTCTGAATTGATTTTATATTTAATTTGTTTTTTACATTATTTTCTTTAGTTTCATAATGGTGTCCTGAAGATGAATTTGTTTCTACTTAGCTCTTCTTGAATCATTATTATTTTCACTAATATTAATCACTAATATTTTCAGGACTTCAAAACCATCAGCAACTACCTTTTCAAATATTCTCTTTGTGCTATATACTATTTTTATTGCAATCTAAAATATTATCATAGAAGTTTGAAGTATCTTGATTTCTAATTTTTTGCCCTTTGACACTATTCTTATCTTTTCCATTTCTTTTTCTCTTTGGTCTCAGGGTCTTTTACAGTATATTTAAATAGCTGATTCTCACCAGGTGTGGTTGTACATGTCCGTAAAGCTAATATTTCGAAGGCTGAGGCAGGAGGATTTCAATTTCTAAGCTAGCCTCGGAAACGTAGGGATACCCTGTTTCAAAATAAAAAATAAAAAGAGCTGGAGTGTAGCTTGTAGGTAGAATTTTCCTAGGTTCAATCCTCAATTCCAAAATAATAATAACAATAGTAAAACTAAAAAGAAAGCTAGTGTTCATTTTAGTGGGATCTGGTATAGTATTTTGGCTATTTATGTAAATTTTTGTCTTACTAATTTAATAAGGAAATATATACCATTGTAATATATTTAAATACATTTTCAATGTCCATTTTTTATTACTTGTGATTTTTAAGACTTCTACTCTTATTTTAAGATCATGTTTCCATTATTTTCTCCTTGATAGTCTGTACCTTGATGTTTTCAGCCCAGTTCTTTTTCATATATAATAGTAATTGCCGGGGACCAGCCCTCAAAGTAGTGGGGTTGAAGGTTCTTTGACAGGTGTGTGTGAGAATATGGCTCACACCTAATGCACTGAAGAAGCACATCTGTTTTATTGTTAGTCGCTGTTTTATACTATTTTTTTTTTTTTTTTGCAATGAGGCATATAGAACAGGAATTTCCACAGACCTGTTCCTCCAAAGATCATCCTCAACCAGTCAAGGTTACAACACATATATAAAAATTCTTTAGTACATAAAAATTCTTAAAAATACAACATGTATGTAAAAATTCTTTTCCATTAGTTAAAATCTTTACTATTTGTTTAGCCCCTTTAAGTAGTGTTCTTATCTTTATATCTCAGGTAGCTAGAGGATTAATGTGTCCTGTAAAATTTTAGGGAGACAAGGTGGGAGTGGGCAAAAGACTATTTGTAATAAGTATTTAGATAAACTTATAAAGCCTGTTTTTTTGACTAATGCTTGTAAGAGGTTAATGAATTCCTTATATGGGTTTGTCTTGAAGCACTGATTTTTCAGCTATTATTAAGAGATCACTATCCAACAGTCACATGTTTCTAAGAAATTTTCCTTTATAATTAATGTAAAAGCAAAACACAAAACACTCAAAATTTCCAGAATATAATAATGCAAAATATGCCACACATTCCTTCTTTTGGAATTGTCTGCATTTCAGGACTCCAGCAGCAGAGCCTTGCTCAAGATCCAGCCATTAAAAAGCTATGGTAAGTAACAGCGACAGGAATTAGTATTTGAACATATTTGGGTTGTATTATTTATTGTATGAAAAGTTTTGTTTCCTTGATCTATTTCTCTATCATATTTTCTTATTTACTAAAGCTCTGTGTTAGAGCTCAATGTCTGATAAAGTAAAAGTAAGAATTGTTCTTCAGAATTATGTTATTCTTTGCATTTTTTATTTATATGTAATTATGAATGTCAGCTTGCCAATTTCTATACATATATACACATACTGAGTTTTTTTTACTGAAAAATATCTATATATAAATTCTGTAAAATTTAATACCCTTATAATTTTGTCTTTTATATTTACTAGGATTTAAAAGGTTCAAAATAATTGCATATATGTGTTTTACATTTTCTTTTAAGTAGGCTATCATTGGGTAGGTCAGAATCATTCAGTGCATGTACAATTTGGGTTAGGACATGTATTTGACTCCTGTTACACATGCATTTGTTGATTCAATACTAACTTGAGATACTTCCTGCTGGTAAACTTAAGTCATCACCTTTTCTATTCACTAACTAAGGTCAAGTTTCTCCCTTGGATTTTGATTCTGTAACTTTATTCTTTGCATTAGTCTTTATTCCTGTATTTTCATATATGCTTCTGATGAGTATAAAGGAATCCAAAGGTTCTCAGTATAGCTGCAAAGCAATAAAAGATGGATTTGTAAAGAGACGGTGCAGAGATATTTTCCAGAATATAAATGTAGAGTCTATGTATTTTCCCTACCTGTACTAACCTGTACTAAATGTGTAGGGATGCCAGGGACTTAATAGCATATTTTAAGTGGTTTATTTTATGTATTGAATCAGGTTCCCTAGAAAGAGAAACTGAAATGAAGCTTTGTGTACATGGAAGAGATTCACTGGAGTATCTTAGGCAAAAACTCTAAGGGAATGAAGGGGCCCTGGAGAAGATGGAGGGGTGGTGGTGGATAGTAATACAAGTATAGTTGTGAGGTGAGTCCAGCTTCAATCTGATTCCTCAAGGAACTTTGGCATTTGTGATGTAATATAGATTCTGCCCCAACTGTAGGCAAAGAAGCTGAAATTTTATAACCCCTATGAGTCATTGTCATTGAAATTACTACTGTCTCTGTTACCATACAGCAACTCAAAGGGAAGGGCCTCCAGTTTTCCAAAGGCAAGTCTCCATAGGACTCACTAGAGAAATGATAGTTATGAACCTTGAGCAGCATTCGTGGCCACTGAAAGATGGGCACATTGAATAAGTGCAGGGATTCTCAGTCAACATCACATGTCACATCTTTTATATTCTTGAAAGTTGTCTGTTACATGAACCAATGTTTATAGCAAATACCTATTTCACTATTAATCAGAAGTTCTTATAGGATGTAGTAATTTTCCTTAGTAGAGTTGATTTGTTCACTAATCTGCATTCATTCATATTTTTAGAAGGATATTCTTTGACTTTTTACAATGGTTAAAATTATATCTAAGGATAAAAACATTTTAAAGAAACATATTTAATTGATAAAATTTTAATGGGATTTTAGTAGACTTAAGATGGTACAAAATATACTAGCTAGTTGTCTTCCAAAGCTATCAACCCATTTTTTTCTTTTCTTTTTAGACTATTTCCCCCATCTACTTCTCTTGGGAAGGTTATGTGACTGATTTATAGTCAACATAATGTTCATGGAAGTGATATATGTGACTCCAAGTCTGACCTATGAAAATCTCCCTATCAATCCTCAGGCTCTTTCCTTCTCTGGGTGCTGGGTAGGGTGTATATATTTGGGACTTTGGGGTGTACATATTTAGGATGTCAGGACCTACAACAATATGAGTTCCCAAATATGTAAATAAACAGTGTCTCCTTTCTTGACTTTAATTAGAATTCAAATTAGCAAGAAATAACCTTCAATATTATGAAGCTGTAATTTAAAACTTAATACGGTATTTAATATTGCCTTACTTAACTTGTACACCAAATTGTACACACAAACACATCTTCAGGAACATATAGATTCTAAAAATTGTTGGATATACTTAAGTGTAAGACTTGAAGTAGTATATAAGTGTAAGTAATAAAATCTAAGATTGAAATTCTTTCTCATTCTGTCCTTATTGGAAATGTATTTTATTTTATTAAAAAAAATTTTTTTGTAGTACTAGGGATTGAAGCCAGAGGCATTCTACCTCCAAGCTACACCCCCAGCCCTATTTTTATTCTTTATTTTGAAGTGGTCTTACTAAGTTGCGAAGGGTTTCATTAAGTAGCTGAGGCTGGCTGCAAATCTGAGATTCTCTTGTCTCAGCCTCCCACATACTGGGATTACAAGCGGGCACCACTACGCCTGGCTTGGAAATGTATTTTAGAATTTTCCCTTAGTAAAGCATTACTTACTGTCTTAAAACTAAAATATCAATTAGCCCAATATATTCTGCCTAATACTTAAAATAAATATTGGAGATCAAGAAAACAAGAAGTGATTTTTAAAAGATGCAGAATAGAGAAAATATTAGGATGACTGAAGGTGGTTGCAAAATATCCCAAGGAGATTTGTTTTGTTTTTAAAATTTATTTATGTTTGAATTTCCTTTTTTGATATGAATGGTTATAATAGCAAATGATCCTAAGCCACAGAAGCTATTAGATCTTTGGCTTTTCTATTCTTATCAGATGTAGACAAGATGCAAACCAGTTCCACGGGGCAAACAAGAAAAAATATTCATTCTGCTTGCTGCAAACTTGATTACAATGAACTTGCCAAGCACTTAAGGTAACTTTTTACCTTCATGATGAAAGGGAAGAAAGTTAACTCAAGCCAGGTGCAGTGGTGCGTGCCTAAAATCCCAGTACATGGGAGGCTGAGTTAGGAGGATTGCAGGTTTGAGGTCAACCTCAGCAACTTAGTGAGGCAAGTCAAGTCAGGCAAAATATTTTATACCCTTAATATTCTTCCAACTCAAATAATTTTCAAGACGGCAGACTCTCCAGAAAATCATATAAAAATGAAGTTTGATAATTCAATAATATCCATTGACACAATATCATTAACACAATAAGACAAATTATCATCAAAGAATGGGACATGAGGCATATATGGTTCAGAGAGGTTTTTGGAAAGAAGACAAAAATGAGTGAAGGTCTGTTTGTATTTCTTTTCTTGATAGTCTAGTAATAAATGTGATACTTGTGTCTTAATGGTAGAGAAGGTAAGTCACAACACTGTGAAGAATAGAACAAGACTTCCTGCTACAGCCATTAGAAAAGAATAAGCCCAGGCAGGATGGCACACCTCTGTGCTTAGGAGGCTTAGAGGAGGATCTCAGGTTCAAGGCCAGCCTTAGCAACTTAATGAGAACTTGTTTAAAAATAAAATAAAATAAAAAGGGTTGGAGGTATAATTTGTAGGTAGAATGTCCCTGGGTTCAACTTCTAGTGCCACATACACACACCAAAAAAAAAAAAAAAAAAAAAAAAAAAAAAAAAAAAAAAAAAAAAAAAAAAAAAAAAAAAAAAAAAAAAAAAAAAAAAAAATCACAGATATCATCTGTGACAAGGATAGCACTGGAGATCATTGTTAAGTGGAAGAAACCATGTACAAAAAGACAGACACTACAGGATCTCACTCATATATGGACTCTGTAAAAGCTAATCTCATAGAGACTCATGGAGACTAGAATGATGGTTACCAGAAGCTGGGGAGAAGAGTGGGTAGAGTAAGAAAGTTTGATCAATGGGATAGGAGTAAGCTCTACTATGCTTTTGCATACTGAGGTGACGTAGATAATGATAATGAACTGTATTTTCCAAAAAGCTAAAAGAATGTATATTGGAAGTTTTCATCATAAAAAAAGATAAATGTTTGAGGAGATAGATAGATTTGAGAATATAAATATGATTTAAATATTATACAATGTATGTATGAATATATTACATGTTACTTCATTAATCTGTACAATTCAATTTATTTTTTACATATCAGTAAAATATGTTTTTTTGTGGTACTGGGGATTGAACCAAGTAGCATTATATCTGAATTATGCTCCCTTGCCCTATTTTATTTTTTATTTTTATTCTGAAATAGGTCTAATTAAGTTACTGAGCCCTGGTCTGGTCTCAAATTTGTTATCCTCCTATTTCAGCCTCCCAAGTACTATGATTACAGGCTTGTGCCACCCTACCTGGCTAGTAAAATATAAATTTAATTAGAAAAACATTTTTCTGTGCAGAATTATAATGAGGTGCAATTGTTTCTCAAAAGAAATACAGAACTTAGTTGAGTTTGTCACTACATTTTCTCTAAGTCATTTTCTTCTGTGTGGCTGTGATATGATATCTATTTTTTTTTCCAATAAAAATAGACAGTATGATAAAAGGTATGTTGCTACTACCTGGTTGTTGTGCCATTAAAAAGAACATTACTTTAGTAGATACTAACATAGTCCTTCCTTTTTTCCTTTCAAGGCCATTATATCCCTAGAAACACAATTTTTTTCATAATTATGATTATGATAGATATGGTGCTCTGGAAGGTGAATGTATGTTTCATTTTGAAAGGCTAAAGTATTTATATCTAGTAGTAATGCTTATTTTCATACTGGGGATTGAACTCAGGGCCTCAAGTATGCTAGGCTATGTTCCTAGCCCTACAGATTTATTAAGCCCCTATTTAATTAAAAACATGGTAGTAAAAATGCTCTAGCATTCTAAACGTGTTTAATTTCATTTCTCATATTTAAATATGAATGTGGTGGTTTCAATTATTTCTTCAAAGGCCATTATGATCATTCTTCCTTCAATTGAATAATTCTAAAGATCCAAATGATGGAAGTTTTATTTTTGCTTTATAAAATAATAATTGGATTTATTGCTCTTGCCAGTTATTTGAGAATAATATGTGCATGTTTTCCAGAGACCAAGAAACAGTCAATCAGACAACAGTTTGCATACCCTTTGTTAGCAAAATTATTTGAGATTGCATAAAATAAAACAAAAGCCTACCTTTTATTATTTTTATTTTGTACAAAATAAAACAAAAGCCTACCTTTAATTATTTTTACTTCATTGGTTATAGGGGTCACAGAATATACATCTGTTGACTTAAGCTTTTTTAAAATTTTCAAGATCATCAAAATTGTTGAAGTAAAAATGGAAATTCTTAGATTGTTATTCAGGTATAAATTGTATCTATTCTGTAAAGAGAAATAACACCTTTCCCAATAATATACAACAATAATATAGAAAGATTTTGCTTAACTAGTGAATGACTATTAAATCCATGACATTATTTTGAAGGAAGTGATGAGATATGGTATATTTTATATTCTAACCTAAAGATTAGTTCTTAAATAACTGGATAATTTAAGAGAGCGCCATGGAGATTCATTTGCTCTCCTAAACTTATACATTTATTTAGGTAAAGTTTGGATTTGGGGAAGTAACTCACGTTACCAAGAGTTTGGACTTTAGCAATGAAGGAAAAATGTACAAACAGACCCTTGGATTTGCCAGGCTTTGAAGCACGTACAACATTTTACTGAATTTTCATAATGCCCTCTGAATTGTTATTTTTTCCTATTGCACAGAAGTTGGTGTTTTAGACTCACCAATGAGAGAAATGTACGGTTGTGAATTGCAATGTACAGTTCACTGGGTATCTGGTCTGCTTCCTTGTTTAGTGCATTCTAAGAAACTTCTGTAGAAAATATATCTTCCATGAGCATCCCTAAGCTCCTTATCCTTGAACTTTTCTTGCAGAAGCCACTGAGGTGAGCTACAGGAAAATCATTTGGAGCAAACGCTCACGGGAACACTGACACAGGCCATCGTCTGCATGCCTCCTTGTGATGTCACTTTACCAACTGAGGAAATTTCACAATTGTATATCCACAGAGAAATGAACCTGTTTGTGTGCTGAATGACCCAGGCAGTTCCCCTCATGTATCCAGGAGATACAACTACTCTGACATGCAAATTCCCTTGAGAACTAGTGTTCCAGAATAGTAAGTTTCTCCTAGAAACAAGGCTAAAACCTTGAAGGTGCAGCTTGAGGTCTTCCAATGGAGTTGCCTCTCCCTTGCCTAATCCAACTCCTTGCAAATAAGAGGTAAAAACGTTAGATATCACTCATCAAGAGTTCAGCCTTAGCTGGGCATAGTGGAGCATGCTTGTAATCCCAGTACTTGGAAGGCTGAGACTGGAGGATCCTGGTTCACGGCTCTCCTCAGCTATTTAGTGTGGTCCTCTGCAACTTAGCGAGACCTTGTTTCAAAATAAAGAATAAAAAAGGGCTGAAGGTGTAGCTCAGAGGTAGAATGCCCCCAGTACTGCAAGAAAAAAAGAACTCAGCCTTGGCCAGCAGATGTATACTTCTCCATGTTATGCTAGAGCCTGAGGAACCCTGCCATTCTACCAGGCTGACACCTGAGAACATCTGTTTTGTGTTTGCTGTGTATTATTTGTGCTATCCAGCTGTTATTCCTAAATCAAAAATACCTCAGTGAAAATTATTTTCCTCATTCTAGTTACTTGTAGAACAATGTGAGCTAGGGCAGCAATGATATTTTCAGAATTTGAGAGACAAAGCCCAATATTAATTGCCATCCGTGTAAAAGAGTGGGAAAGCCTTCCACTACACTATTTGCTTTACTATTAGTTAGCTTAGTCCTCCACATTTCAAGTGGAAAAAAATTAAGCAAATAAAATACATAAAAATTAATTTCTACATTTTATGCAATAAGAGTAAACCTATGAGCACAAAAATAAAGGTGGAATTTATATATTATTTTTTCGGAGTGTACCTTCATGAGCACTAAAAGAAATGAAGAAAGACGCTTCAATTATACAGAAGTAAGTTTCAGTCTTTTTTAATCAAAAGGGAAAAACTGTCAAAAGAGTTAAAGAGGAAACTCTTATTTCAATAGTACCAAAACTATTGATTAGAATGGAAAATAGTGTGGATATGCCCTATTAAGAATTTCTTTTTACATGCTATGTCTATTTATATTCCTGCTGTCAGAGCTGGTACAGGTTTTCACACAAACAAACCCAGGGAATACATTTGCTCATGTTCCGTCTC
>PVLC010027298.1:0-21959 GCA_004027655.1 Graphiurus murinus
AGTATACTATGTTCCTAAGCTGTGATGTTCAGGAGGTTACATATATTAAATGCATTTTCCACTCAGGATATTTTCAGCTTACAATAGGTTTACATAACCCCATACTAAGCTGAGGCACGTGACCTTTCCTCTGTCTTCCATATTGCTCTTTAACATAAGGGCTGTGAACTTAAATGCCTTCAAAGAGCTGGCATATAATTTAAAGAAGGAAAGCATGACATAGTATTAGAGTGGTAAGGATGATGAAACTAGAAAGGCATTTAAATTCACATCATTTAAAAGCACTGTAATTAGGCCTGCTCGCTGACAGTCAAGGTCCTCTGCTGCAATGTGAGCCCATCTCCTGTGAGAAGGTAGAGGCTGCAGACTGCTGGGAAGCCTGGCTTACACCCCTTCCCACTGTGCTGTTTCCAGTGTGCTGCCTTATGTCACATGTGACTTTCTGCTGGAAGACAATCTTCCTTTGCAAAGAAAGTATAGAGGGAAAGACTGGTTGAATTTGGTCAGTGCAAGCTATGTTGAAATATCACACTGAACCCCATTAGTATGCGCAATTAATATGCATTAATAAAAAGTAAAAAGAACAAAGAAAGTACAGAATTTTTATGACAGCTTTTTAACACGTTTTCAAGTTCATAGTTGTATTCTAAATGTTTGTACTACCAAATATCGGATTTCTAAATAAAGGATGAAGGTGTGTGCACAAATAATTGTACATTTTAACATTCATAAGTATATGACTAACATTTTATATAATATACCTTATGTGAATATGCAAATATATGACATATACTTATATGTATGCTCTTAATATTCATGTAACATATATAACATAATATAATATATAATCTTATATGTCATTAGCTTATATTAGGGAAAACTCTTGTGTTGTTACTTTAAGTAAACAAAAGTAGGCTGGGTATGGTGGCACATGATTATAATCCCAGTACTGAGGAAGCCAAGACAGGAGGATCATAAGTTCCAGGCCAGTCTCATCAATTTATCAAGGATCTCCGCAACTTAGTGAGACCTTGTTTCAAAATAAAAAATAAAATTAGAGGTGGGAGTATAGCTCAGAGATAGAATGCCCCTAAATTCAATCTCCAGTATCCTTCCCCACCCCCACCCCCCAAAAAAACAAGAATGAAGTGAGATATAAAAAAGGAGGCAAAGGTAATCAAGTAAAAGTTGTTTGGGGAGGATTGAGGACATTCCTTAAAAATTTCTAGTACATCACATCATTGTCATCACATTTCACCTACTTAATAGAACCTGTGAAAGAAAAGATAATCTTTAAATATATTTCATGCGTTAGGGTACTGTGAGCTAAATCCAATTTGCAAGATTTGTCCCATGTTTTTTAAAAGAGGTTTCATTTAGCAAACTCTGTTTTTAAATTAAGACATTTCACATCTGCTTTCCTATTTTCCCTTCTCTCTTTTGAGAGAACATGTGCACCACAGTTCACCTCAGTCACCATGGGTTTGCCAGACACATTTTCGTTAGTTACCTGGTCCTCTTAGGCATTTGAGTGTCTAGTCTCTACATCCAGTCTAATACTCAGGGGTCTGTCTATTCCTGGACAGAATTCTGGTGGACGAATGCCAGAGAAGGATATTGGGGATGAAGAAGCCTAGAAGCTTGGAGCTAGGTACTAGTGAAGAACTTGCCTCTGCCTCTTTAAAATAAGGCATGAAAAATTAAAATCAACAAATATAAACATATAAAATATTCAGGGCATTAGAAGATGCTGTCTCCTGTCTGGAGGGCAAGGGATCATTTTTAAGTGAGAAGGAAATCATTGAAAGAATCAATGCTGCTCTAGATCTGGACCATGTGGCCAAACACGGGACTTCCAAGGAATTCTATCTCAAGCTCGGAGAAGCTGGGAGTTGAACTAAATTTAACCATCTTCTATAGTTAGAATCCAGGTTCCTTTCTGCAAGTGCTAGGTGGTTTCTTCACAATCTCAAAGAATCCCTGGCTAAAGAATAGCCTGGAAATGTGTTACAGTGCTGGAAGGAGATCAAGGTTCCTTGGTCATAACTTTTAGTTTGAAATTCTTCCGTGTGGCTGGGACATCAGGAAAATATGTGGTTGAACAAAAGGTAGAAGCACTGGAACATTGAATTTCATTTTTCCAATACAGTTTCACAAGCTTGAAAAATCTATGTTGGAATGTGTTTTTAAAGTCAAGGGTGCTTTAGAAACTGACAAGGAAATACTTTCTCTCAGATCATTTCTAGAGTATCTTAATTTATTCCCATTTCTAATTATTTTACACTTTATTTAAGGATGTCAAGGATATAAGAGGCTTAAACATATAGTTATGTTCCAAGGTGAAGAAAGGGGTAAATAGAAAGAGAAAAGAATATGCAAGGGAAATAATTTTCCAACTTAAAGAAAAGTGACAGAGAGGGTCAAAGAGAGAGTTCCTGAACAAGAAGACAGAATTTAAGGAAAATAATAAATTCTGTGGAGAAGTTACAAAAGTTCATTCAATAGAAAACAGGGAATCACTTACCAATAACTTAGTCAAACATAAGACTAAAATTTCAACTATATGGATTTTTTTTTTTCCGTACTGGGGATGGAACCTGGGGGCATTCTACCTCCGAGCTACAGCCCCAGCCCTATTTTTTATTCTTTATTTTGAAACAGGATCTCACTAAGTTGCAGAGAGCCTCACTAAGCAGCTGAGGCCGCCCACGAACCCAGGTCCTCCAGTCTCAGCTTCCCAAATGCTGGGATTACAAGTGTGCGCCACCATGCCCGGCTTATATATGGATTATTTTTAAAGGTATTAGAAAAGCCCCAAAACACCAAGTTAATTTTTATTAGAACTGCAATAATTTAAAAAATCCCATGAACATAGTAATACTAGCTAAATCAGTATTAGTAAAGGCTGCAGTCAGAAGAAATAGGAAAAAAAAAAAAAAAAAGAAGGCAACACGAACTTACTCAGTACTAGTTTTAATTGGGTTTCAAATTATGTGACTTTGGATGTGACATTAATTTCTTTAGGTCTCTATTTCTCATTTTTAAAGTGAAATCAAATTAGACTGACTCCTTAGGATACTTACAACTCTGATATTTAAAATTCAAGGTTTTAAATTTTAAAGATTTAAACATATATGTATGTATATATTGTATGTATATATTCTTTATTGATACATATAAATATATTCATATATATACATATATATGTATCTTTTAATGAGGTAGCAGTTTATCAGTAGACATTAATTCCTGCCAAATTACTAGTTAGCAATTTTCAAGTGGAGGTTAAGACCTTAGTAGAAATGGAATGTAGGACAAATGCTATTTCCTAGTAAGCATCAAGGAGGCTCAGAAACTCATTTATTAGGGAACATTTATTGAGCACCTATTCTCATCCAGGTACAAAGATGATTTAGATCCAGTCCACATTGTTCAAGGTACTCACCATTTCTATGGGAGATAGGCATACATGCACAAAATAGTAGTGCTCTGGGAGCATGCTGAAAAAGACCCCAGCTTATGGGGGAAAGAAATTGTTTCAGAGAAACATGCCTAGAATAAGTGAGCCCGAAAATGAGTCATCAGGATTAGTAAGAGTTGGCCAGGTAAGATGATGGGGAAGGTGCTCCTAGAAAAGACAATTGAAATCTGTAAATCTTACACAAGACAGTGCATGACCATTGTGAGGACTTCAAATTATTAAATATAGCTGGAACAATGGGCTGGATGGAAGAGGGTAGCATGAGACCATGAGAGTCAGCAATGTCAGGAACATGGTGTCCAGTGGGGAAAGCCAACCAGCTAGCTAGGCAGCCAGGTAAGGCAGCCAGTGATGCAAACTGTGCTCAGCCTCACCTGCATGGGAGTACTGCACCTGATTAGCTAAGAAGCAGCAAAATGGGAGATGATTGATGGAAAGATAAAAAACAAGAAATCACAGAAACGTTGAATATTAGGGTGATAGGAGTTGACTACCACTTCATTACACAGAAAAAATGTAATCCATCACATAAATAAGACAAAGGACAAAAATCACCTGATAATTTCAATAGATACAGAAAAATCATTTGGCAAAATCCAATACCCATCCATGTTAAAAATGCTCAAGAAAATTAGGGAAAGAGGAAACTTAACCTGAACATCATAAAATCAATACATGCAAACCCAAAGTGAGCATCTTACTGAACAGAAAAAAACTGAAAGTATTTCCTCTAAAATGAGAAACAAGACAATGATGTCCACTATCACTACTTCTTTTCAATATATTACTTGAAATTTTAGCCAGAGAAATTAGCCAAGAAAAGGAAATTAAAGGGATACAAATAGGGAAAGAAGATAACATGATCCTATACTTAGAAGGTAAATAAAACTCAACTAGAAGACTTCTATAACTGATAAATTTAACAAAGTAGCTGAATACAAAATCAACTTTAAAAAATCAATAACTTTTCTATACACCAACCACAAATCCACTGAAAAAGAAATCTACAATAAAAAATCACATAATACTAAAGAAAGTTGAAGAAGACCTTAGGAGATAGAAGGACCTTCCACTTTCCTGGATACACAGAATAAATATTTTCAACATGGCCAAACTGCCAAAAGTGATCTATAGATTAAATGCAATTCCTATTAAAATACCAATGTCATTCTTCATAGAGCTAGAAAAAAAATTGTCCTAAAATTCATATGGAAGAACAAAAGCCTCAGAATAACAAATCCTGAGCAATAAGACCATACAGGAGGCATCACAATACCTGATTTCAAATTATATTATGGAGCTATGTAACAAAAAACAGCATGACATTAGCACAAAAACAGACAAATAGACCAATGAAATAGATAAGATACAGAGACAAACCATTACACTCATAATCAGTTGATTTGGGACAAAATGTCAAAACATATCATGTGAAAAAAATAATCTTTTCAATGAATGATGGTGAGGAAACTGGTTAGCCATATGTAGAAGAATGGAACTAGCCTCCAATCTCTCACCCTTCACAAAAGTCAACTCAAGATGAATCAAAGACCTAGAAGTTAGATGAGAAACAGAAAAAATTGCAACTACTAGAAGAAAACGTTAGATCAGCTCTCCAACATATAGGCACTGGTAGAGACTTCCTCAATAAGACTCCTAAGCTTAGGAAATAAAATGAGAATCAATAAATGGGACAAAATCAAATTAAAAAGCTTCTGTATAGCAAAAGAAACAAAGGTCTGCAAAGAGAACCTATAGTATGGGAGAAAATCTTTGCTAACTACTCTTCTGTTAGAGGGCTAATTTCTAGAATAAAGAACTCAAATTTAACATGAAAAAAGCAAAGAACCCAATAAAACTATGCATTTGAACTGAACAGAAACTTCTCAAAAGAAGAAATACACATAGTCAAAAAATACATGAAAAAAATTTTTTTCAACATCATTAGTAATCAGGGACATGACAATCAAAACAACATGGAGATTCTATCTAACTTCAGCTACAACAGCAATCAACAAGAATACAAACAATTATAAGTGCTGGCAAAGATGTGGGGAAATAGAAACTATTGTACACTTTGGTGGTATTATTAACTAATACAACCATTATGGAAATCAGTATGGAAGTTCCTCAAAAGACTAGAAATGAAGCCAGGCATGGTGGCTGTGACAGGAGAATTTCAGGTTCAAGCCCAGCCTTAGCAACTTTGTGAGTCCCCTAGCAACAGCCAGATACTATTTCAAAAGAAAAAGGGCTGGGGGTGTAGCTTGGAGTAGAATGCCCTTGGGCTCAATTCCCAGTACCAATACACACATATATACATAAGCCTAGAAATGGAACCAGATAACCCTACATTTTTCCAAAAGAATTAAAGTTAGAATATTATGGCAATACTTGCATACTAATGTTTACAGTAGCATAATTCACAATAGCCAAATTGTGGAACCAACCTGAGTGTCCACACAATAGTTTTATTCAGCTATAAAGAAGGACAAAACTGTGTTGTTTGTAGGAAAATGGATGGAACTGGAGAACATTATGGTAAGTGAGATCAGCCAGTGTCAGAAAGTCAATGGTTGTGTATTTTCTCTCATACATGAAAGCTGGAAAGAAAATAGGGAGCAAAAGGGGCTTCATATAAAAGAAGAGAGAGACCAGTAGAATAGTGGAAAGAGATTGAGAGGAAGAAGGGGAAGAAAAATGAGGCTTTAGGAAGGAAACAGATCAAATAATGTTTTATTTATGCATGAAGGTGTCACTACCAATCTCACTAACATGTATGGGAGGGAAGAGGAGAAGAGTGGGGAGGAATCTGAAAGGAAATACAGCAAGTGATGTGTGTATGTATAAATGAATCACTTGTAACCTCACTATGATGTATAATTACAATGCATCAATAAAATTATTTAAAAATATAGGAGGTTGTGCTACATGTAGAGACCTATAGTTTCCTTTTGGTTCTCTAATTCCATACATCTTATATAATCTGACATGTGTTCATGTCAGTACACATAGGTCTGCACCATTTTTTTAAAGCTTTAATGTATTTCTTTTTTATTTCTTTTATTTATTTATTCATTTATTTTGGTGGTACTGCTGATAAACCCAGGGGCTCTCTACCGCTGAGCTACTTCTCCATCCCTTTGTTATTTTGAGACAGGCACTAAGTTGTCAAGGCTGGCCTTAAATTTGCAATTCTCTTGCCTCAGCCTTTGAAGTAGCTGGGATTATAGGTGTGCCCCACTGTGCCTGGATAATTCAATATATTTCTTTTGGCTGATATACCCTAATTTGTTTGAATAATTGCTACCAATGAATAGTTAGCACATTTCTCTCTTCTAATACATAATACTATAATGTGTATCTCGTATGTGTGTCTGCACACACAAATATCTGGGGCATGTATTTAGTATTTCTGAAGGATGTATCTTTTACAGAATTTCTGGATCAAAAAGTTTATGTACTGTACCTTCACTACTGTGCTAGAAATCATCTAGTTTATATTCTTGCCAACTTTGGTTCCCCACATTTCTGCAGTACTTGAGAATTCAAGAGGCTAGGAGGGATCACTGTGTCCATAATGCAGAAGACATTGAGCACAAAAAGAAGTTAAGGAAAGCAAGAGCAATCACCAACATCACATTTACCTCTGACTCAGACTTGACCTGCTGTATATCTCTCAGGTTTTGATTCATGATGCAGCAGCACCTGCTCTGTATTTTTCCTTTTGCCAGGACTCCTTCAACTCTTTGCTACCACCTGCTTGGTGTTCCTAAAGAACCCTCAGGTGTGAGTATGCATCCATACAATTCATTCCAGTTCATTAGCCAGCCTCTAACTCCTTACTTTGCCCAGTTGTCACCGCAGTGCCCTGATCTTCACATGTTGTCTCTAACCACAGATGAGAGGATGGAGCGGGGCTCAGGGTGACTAGGGGCCTCCACATGGCTGAAACAGAGCTGGAGCACTCTACGGTGAAATCTAGTGCATTTTCCACTACATTCTCCTGATTGAACTCTGGTCAAAAAACCAAAAGCATCTGAATTTAAGTGTTAAGGTTTTGAGTTTCCCTTCTGTGTGGGCCATTTTCAGGTGTAAGAGGCAATCTCCTCACATGGGTTTTCAAAGTTCCCTGCACATATTTCAGGCAAGTCTAAACTAATCCTGATTCAATTGGCCTCCCTCCTTGAAGCAATACCAGGTGGGAGAGGATTATGACTCACTTGAGGCCCTCCCTGCCTCTGTCCAGGTGTTCCCAATGCCACCCTAATGCCTCTAGCTAAGCAGGTCTCCAGAGGCCCATCCCATTCTGGCAGATTTCTTAGGTGCCACATTCATCAGGATTCTCCAAAGATATAGAATCAACAAGAATATATATATATATATATATATATATATATATATATATATATATATATATTTTTTTTTTTTTTTTTTTCGGTACTGGGGATTAAACTCAGGGGCGTTCTACCTTCGAGCTATACCCCCAGCCCTATTTTTTATTCTTTATTTTGAAACCGGGTCTCACTAAGTTGCGGAGTGCCTCACTAGGTAGTTGAGGCTGGCCACGAACCTGGATCCTCTGGTCTCAGCCTCCCAAATGCTGGGCTTACAAGCGTGCGCCACCACGCCCAGCATATATATATATACACACACACACATAGGTCTATATATACACATAAGTATATATATATATACACACATAGAGAGAGAGAGAGAGAGAGAGAGAGAGAGAGAGAGATTTCTTATAAGAGATTGACTCATATGATTTTTTTTTTTTTAATTTTAAAGGCTGAGAAATCCCAAGATCTGCAGTCCCCAGGTTGAAGATGCAGGAGAGCTAGGGAGTCTTAAGACCCAAGAAGGACCAATTTTTCAATTCAATTCTAAAGACAGGAAATGCCGCACAAAGCAGGCAGGCAGGAGCTCTCTCTTACTTGTAAGGAGACTATCCAGGTCTCCAACTGAGTAGTAGTCTCTCTCTCATAAATTATACCTTAAAGAAGAGCAATGATTTTAGGCCAGCATACAGACTTTCCTAACCATTAGTTCTGTCTAATACTTAGATCAGGACCCTCCATAGATGCTGGCCTTACCTTCAACTTAGCCCACCCCAATCTACTGATTCAAATAGTAACCTCATCTAAAAACACTCTGATAAACTCACCCAGAATAATGTTTAGCCAAATATCTGGGAACCACATGAGTGAATTCAATCGACCCAAAAATTTAACCATAACAAGTGCCATCAACTTTGATTGACTATAATGATAATTCTCAGGTTTTGCAGTTCCAAGAGTGCCAAGGAAGCAAAAAAGCAAGGAAGAATTTTCCTTTCACTCATCTGACTCTAAACTATTAGGTTGGCAGAGAGACTTTCTCTTACTATCATTATAACCAAGCACATCCAAAGCAGTAATTAATTACCCAGAACATATCTATTCCAATAAATACTCTAGCATATATGAGAACACTGATAAAAATATAGAGGCCAGTTAAAAGATTTCAGGCCCAAAAGAGACCTCAGAACTCACTTAGATCAACTCATTCACTCTTCACATAGACATATAAAAATATCATAGATACATAATGATGCACAGACAGGAGGAAATGAACATGAAAGCATGCAAGAGGTAGAACATATTTAGGTACACTGTGATGTTCACCTTTGCAGAAGCCCTCCTTCCTGCAAAATTCCAATTATCTGGCCACATGCTCTGACTTTTCACCGTGGCTTCTTATTTATTAGGGAAATTTTGTCCTAGGGTAAATTCAGCTATAGCCCATTCAGAATATATGGCCTACCCTAAACCTTCCATTTGTGCATCTCTCCCATTGATCTGCATATGTACCTTAAAAGCTAAGTGAAGGTAAGGTCAGTACCTATGGAGGGTCCCGATCTAAGTACTAGACAGCACTAATGGTTAGAAAAGTCTGTATGCTGGCCTAAAATCATTGCTCTTCTTTAAGGTATAATTTATGAGAGAGAATGCTACAAAGGTAGTGTACAAGGATCAAATTCTAAAGGAATTGATGCCACAGTCAACTACAATAAATAATACATACCTACATAATAAAGCCATTGATGATTCAGAATCAGTACAGCAACCCATTGGAGTGAATTCAAAGTATATCTGTGTTACTAATTGGACTCCTTTTCCTATCTCAAGAATATCAGTAACCTCTTCCAAGTGTTCCCAGACTCTCACAACCTGCCAATAAATCTGTCTTCTTTCAGTCAATCCCAGCCTACTTCCATGCTTCTACAGCTGCTTCTGAAAACTTCCTTTCCCCACAAATTGATTCCTTATCTTAAAATTCAAATGCTAAAGGGTTGGCAGGTTGCACTAGTCTAATTTAGTTAAACATACAAAAACAAAAGAACTGTTTATTTATCAAACCATCATAAGCCCTGAAATATTTAATTGTGTTCTTCAGGGTCTAACTGCCTGTGTAATTTAAAAATGTGCAGAAAACTACATGAGGGGCAATAAAGAGATTGGATATTTTCAACAGGCCATGGTTTGAGTTGAAACCAGAGTTCATGGCCTACTCTGTTAGCCCTAGGGACATGACCAATACTGTCCTGGCGGCTACCTTCAGTGTTGGTATTTAAGAAACATCGAGGGATGAATGAATTACAAATCCAAAAAAACTCTTGTCTATTTCATTGTCAGTGTGTTTTTAGTTTATCAGATCAACACTTAGCTTCCTGCTTTTGCTCCCTAGTCATAGAGTAAATCCACATCTAGGTGCACGTCTATAGAACCACAAGGATGAAGTTATGATGATCAGCTACCCTGGTTATGTTATGATGGGACACTTCGGTGTCCATGCTCTATTGTCCTTTTCAATACCATAAAGCATAGCACCACCAGCCAGAAACCTAGACTCTCAGTTTAGAAACAATTATAAAACACATATGTGCTAGAATATTGTATAATCATTAAAAAGAGTGAAAGAATGAATTAGGCCTATCTGTCCTGACATGGAAAGAAATCTATGATATGACTAAATATATTATATGTATATATGTATGTATATATGTGTGTAAGCAATCACTGATATTTTTATAAATATATTTCTAAAAAAGATTTAGACTTCTATAGAACATCCTATTTTATGTTTGTTCATATATATATATACATATATATATATTTATGCATGCCCAAATATTTGTACATATGTGTACATATATATGCTTACAGTGTATATGTTGCCAAACATTTAAACATAAAAGGAAGAAGTCTGTAAATATTTAAGTAACCTTACAATAATGATTTTCTTTTTCCTCTAGAGAAAGAGAGACATTGAGGGCAGTTACAAAAGTATATTTTACACATTTTTATACTTTTTGGGGCATACTTGGGAATGAACTCAGGGAGTTGCTACCTCTGAGCTATACTCCCACCCCCCTTTTTTATTTTTTATTTTGAAATGGGATATTGCTAATTTACCATGCACTGTTCTTAAACCTGTGATCCTCCTGTCTCAGTCTTATAAGTACTGGGATTATAGTCGTGAGCTACCACACCTGGCTACATCTTTACACTTTTAAATGATAATAATCATAATAATAATAATGGAAACATTTGTGATTTTAAAATATCTAAAAAAAATAAGAAGGTAACTGAAAAAATACTGTTTTCCAATTTTTTGGTGATTACAATTGGATTGAAATTACTCAACAAATTGCATACCAATGCATTAAAAACCACAGAAATAGCATCACCTGGGAAGGGAAGAACTAGTGGGCTAAAAGGGCAGCCTTGGGTGACTCAGTAGTGACCTAGCGGAGTCCTCTTCAAGGAAAATAATAAAATTGTGTGAGTAGAAAATCTCCGGGCATGGTAGCATACGTTTGTAATCCCAGTACTTGGGAGGCTGAAACAGGAGGATCACAGGTTCACAGGTTCATGGCCAGCCTCAGCAACCTAGTAAGGCCCTCTGCAACTTCACTACCCTTTTTTCAAAATAAAGAATAAAAATAGGACTGAGGGTATAGCTCTGAGGTAGACTGGGTTCAAACTCCAGTACCACAAAAAAAATTGATACAGTAAAATGATAAATTAGTTACAATTTAATAAAAAATGATGAGTATCATCAGCATCATGGAATACAGGAAAATTGCATAATATTTAGAAGTATTAATTACCTGACCCACTCCTAAATATTTTCTCCTATTTTTAGCTGCATGTTCTGATTGCAGTCTCATGTGATTATTATTTTCTAATACACTGTTTTGCATTGGGACAATAGGAAGGTAATCTGGTCTTTCCCTTACTATATTTCTCCTCCACTGCTCACTTTCATCTAGTATTGGGGCAATAGAATACACTCATGGTGTGTGTGTGTGTGTGTGTGTGTGTGTGTGTGTGTGTGTGTGTGTTACCAGAGATTGAACCCAGAGGCATTCTACCACTGAGCTACACTCCCAGCCCTTTTTTATTTTTTGTTCTGAAACAGGGTTTTACCAGGTTGCTGAGACTCTCACTACATTGCTGAGGCTGGTCTTGAACCTGTGATCTTTCTGTCTCAGTTTCCCAAGTCGAGATTATAGGAGTGTGTCACCACACCTGGCAGACCCTGCACTTTCAAGAGCAGGCAACTTGGCCAGTAGAATGTCTAGCAGTAACCTCACTAACCCAACATGTCTGTGAACCACATATATGTAACCTACTAAAACCAAAGCAAACATATCCTTAACCAAAATTCCCTTTAACCAGATTCCTGAAATACCCACACACAGTACAACACTGAGCATGAGAACAAGGGTACTATTGGAAACTGGAGAGAAAAGATGCTGTTACCTTTAAAATAAAATATTTTACTTGTCCAAATTTTACAAAAAAAAAAAATATATGTCCTTTGCCCAGGGATTTGTAAGAGGTCCATGCAATGGAGGGTTCTGGAGACTAAACCTCCTCAGTTTCTTACCAAATCTCCCTCTGGGTTGGATAAAGGATTCCACAAATGTGATGGAAGAAGACCATTATCAGGAATGTGGAAGAAAAAGCATGGAAGTGGGTATCTTAGCAACAAGGAGAAGAAGATTTTTCTAAAAGGGTACGAGAAATTATGCCAAATTTTTCTCATAGGTTGATTAATACAAAAAGAAAAATAATCACTGGATTAGACAATATTCAGATAACTGTTCCCTTTGACAAAGCAATTTAGGGGGAAAGTAGGCTTAAAACAAAACTAGATGAAGTTATGGAGTATGTGAATAATGAGAAAATAAAAACAATTTTATTCACCCAGTTTTTTGTTTGTTTTTTTCATATAGGGATTGCAGCCAGAGTCATTCTACCTGACAACCCCAACCCTTTTGTTCTTTATTTTGAAACAGGGTTTTGTTAAGTTGCTGAGAATCTCTCTAGATTTCTTTCTCTTTTTTTTTTTATTATTATTCGTGCATTGTAAGCAGACATCTTTGTTAGGTACAAGTTGAAAACGACATATGTGCTCACATTTCTCATTTTACCCCTTCCCCCAATTCCCACCCCGCTCCCTCGCCCTCTCTCCCTCTCAAGTTCAATTTAGTGAGTAACCTTGATGTACATTAGGGTGTCCCCGCCTCCCCATCAATCCCTTTCAGGTAAATCAACTTCTTTGTTTATCGAGGGTCTCTCCTTTTCCATCTGAAGACCCTCTTATGCCCCATCTTCTCCCTGGCATCCACATATTAGGGAGAACATATGCTTCCTTACTCTGTGACTGGCTAATCTCACTTAACATAATGTTTTCCAGTTGCATCCATTTCCCTGCAAAGAACATGATTTTGTTCTTCTTTATGGCTGAGTAAAATTCCACTGTGTACATATCCCATAGTTTTGTAATCCATTCATCTGTTGATGGACATCTTGGCTGCTTCCATAGTTTAGCTATTGTGAATTGTGCAAGGGCATAGGACCAACACTTCAACACATAGGCACAAGTAAAAACTTTCTCAACAAGACCTCCAAAGCACAAACAACTCAAAGGAAGATCAATACGTGGGATTTCATTAAACTGAGGAGCTTCTGTGCAGCAAAGGGAACTGTCAAGAACCTCAACAGAGAGCCTACAGAGTGGGAGAAAATTTTTGCCAATTACTTTACAGATAGAGGTCTAATATCTAGGATATACAAAGAACTCAAGAAAATCACAACCAAGAAAACAAATAACCCAATCAAAAATGGGCAAAGGATCTAAATAGACACTTCACAGAAGAAGAAATACAAATGGCCAATAAATGTATGAGGAAATGTTCCACATCATTAGCAATCAGAGAGATGCAAATCAAAACTGCCTTGAGATTTCACCTAACCCCAATCAGAATGGCAATCATCAAAAACACGAGCAACAACAACTGCTGGCGAGGAGAAGTGGGAACTCTAATACATTGTTGGTGGGACTGCAAACTAGTGCAACCACTTTGGAAAACAGTATGGAGGATCCTCAGACAAATGGGAATGAGCCTACCATATGATCCAACAATATCACTTCTGGGTATCTACCCAAAAGAACGGAAACCAAACTATCAGACCAATGCATGTGTATCTATGTTTATATCTCTCTAGATTTCTGAGGCTGATCTTCAATCTGCAATCCTCCTGTCTCAGTCTCTCAAGTACTGGAATTACAGACGTGTGTCTCCATGCCTGTTTATTCATCCACTCTTAAAGCAATACTTTTCTCCTATATTTTTGGAAACCTTCAATTATGCTCACAGATAGGTAACTTCTTGATGTCTCAGCCATCATAACAAAATTATCTTTTTACATGCTTAATCCTTTTGTACTGAAAGCTCCTTATGATTAGGAATAAGAAAAATTTTTTTTCGGTACTGGGGATTGAACCCAGGAACCCAGGGACATTTTACCTCTGAGCTACACCTCTAGCACTTATTTTATTTATTCATTTATTTTTATTTTGAAATGGAGTCTAGCTAGGTTACTGAGAGTCTTGCTAAGTTGCTGAGGCTGGTTTTGAACCTGCAATTCTCCTGTCTCAGGTTCCCAAGTACTGGGATTACAGGCATACACCACTGTGCCCAGCTAGGGAAAAAGACTTTTTAGTTTGTACTTCCAATGCCTACCACATAGAAGATCTGAATAAATACTTGTTGAATGAATGAATGCCTTTCAGATATAATTTAGTTTGCACCTTGTTCTCTGGAAGTTTTTTTTTTTTTATGTTCACCCTATTTAAAGAAATAAGTTTACATTTGAAAGAGAACTAAGTAGGATCTCACATCCATGTGTATATATGGAGAGAGATTTTATAAAGTATTTTTTAAAAGTTCAGTATAATGAATCTAATAATCATTGAATATGAACTGTTTCCTGGACCCTAAGATCTCAAAATAAAAAGATCATATCCAGACTAAAAATGAAAAAGATTATTGTAACTTGGTAAATAATCAGATTATGAAGAAGCCTCCTTGGGAGAGATATAGATACAGCCTGAACTGAAGTTTTAAGAAGGAAGAAATTTTCCAAGTAAAGTGAATAGAAATTTCATCCCAGATAAATTGTTCTTGTGTCAGGAATGCAAGAAATCTAGGATCATGAGAGATAAGAAATAATGGAAAGTATCTGAAAAGTTTTTGGTGGTATACTTGTAAACTACATTTGAAGGGATGTAAAGAAACTTGAATATTAGCCTAAAGATGATCATCATTTAAAAATAAAAAATAACACATTGGAGAAGTCAGAATTACATGGGAAGCAGAAGTTTGGCCTGTGGTTCTCTCGTGAAAATTAGAATATGTCTACTCATTTAGTAGGGATCTTACTTCCTATATTCTGTTCCCAAGAAATGAACAGATTCTTTGCCTCCTTCTTAGTAAGGGCTTAACCTGTCCAAGTAACCCCTGCCATGCCCTGCCCCACAAATCCCCAGAACTCTAGAAGTATATCTCACCGCAGCTGCAGTACAGTCACAGTGTGTCTGCTGACTACTTGAGAGTGAAAACAAATAGCAGAAGCCATGTGCTGGCCACACATTCCAATGGGGATCCTGCCATCTGTCTTTGTGTTCATACAGTCATTCAGATTTCCAGTTCATACCAGCTCGATGCCACTTCCAAGCAGAACTTGGAACAGTTAGAGCAGAGAGAAAGTTCATGGGCAGCACTGAGCTTTGCTAAGAGTTTAGCTCATCCGCACAGAAGAAACAATGTTAGGGCCACACATCCATAATATTTGTGATAATGGTAACAATAATTTGCCAAGGTGATAAGTGGGATTGATGGTGGTGGAGCCAGTGGTGCAGGCAGGACTCAGAGCCTGACTGTATTATATTACAAAGACATGAATGTTGGAGAAAACTGTTAACATGCTCTTCAATGGACACAACCCTACTCTTAGTGGTCTTTGCATTAGCTTTAATTAAATTAACTTACTTAATCCTTCCCATAGAATTAAAGAAGGTATTTGATCATTGTTCCCCTTTGTGGAAATCTTAATCCCTGCCATCTCTGAATGTGACCTTATTTAAAAATAAATCCTAGCCGGGCGTGGAGGCACACACTTGTAATCCCAGCATTTGGGAGGCTGAGACCGGAGGATCCGAGTTTGCGGCCAGCCTCAGCTACCTAGTGAGGCACTCCGCAACTTAGTGAGACCCTGTTTCAAAATAAAGAATAAAACTTAGGGCTGGGGGTATATCGTGGAGGTAGAATGCCCCTGAGTTCAATCCCCAATGCCAAAAAAAAAAAAAAAAAAAAATCCTAAATGTAATCAAGTTAAGGGGAGGGCACTGGAAACAGTAATACAATATGACTAGTATCCTTACCAAAAGAAGAAATGTTGGACACACCTGGGGAGAATGCCATGAGAAGGCAGAGGCAAACATTGGAGAGAAGCATCTAAAAGACCAGGAAGCTGCAGATTGATGATGGTCATCAGAGACATAGACAGGAACAGACTATCCCTTAGAGCCCTGGAAGAGAAGAACCAACTCTCTTGACACCTCGGTTTTCATTTTTGACACCTAGCCTCCAGAACTGTGAGACAAAAACTTTATGTTGCTTTTAGCCACCCAGCCTGTGGTACTTTGTTACAGCAGCCCTAGGAATTAATGCATCCCCTTTAACAGATAAGAAAATGATACTCAGAGAGGCCAAGGACCTTGCTTATAGTCCTAGGAATGAAAAAGCAAAATTTGAAATGAAAAAAATTAAAGAGCTCTGCATGATTGGGGCCAAGCTGCCCTCCACCTCCTGGCCCCTCCACTCCAATGTTGCCTTCTCCTAGGGCACTGCTTACATGACAAAAGATGTTCAGGTTACTAGGCCCTCCTTTAAAATTATGGATTTTGTTCTGTTTCCCATCCACAATATCTAGTATGGGATTCCAGACAGATTCCTTAGTACAGTATTTTTGGCAAACAATGAAAAGGAATATTGAGGATATTCTCATATTCTTAATATGAGACTGAATGTTCTTCTTCTTATTTATTATTCTTATTATTAATCTCCTTATATTCTTAAAAAAGATCAATGCTTAGTTCTGAATGCATTTAGTTAGCATCATCAGACACAACTAGGAAGACTGTTGTCAACTTCCAGTGTCCTTTTATATGCAAATGTCTATGTCCAAATTTTGTTAATCCTCTTCACTGGGTCTCCCACAGCTATACTCTTCATTTGGCTTTTATCAGTTTAAGGGCACAAACTGAGCTTGAGAACAAAGTTTCTTCCAAGCTTTGTCTTGACTTGTTCCTGCTGATGTTCCTCCCTCCAATGTGGTTTGTAGAATCTTGGCTTCTGTTTTCTGAGCTGAGTCAGAAATGGCTTTTCTTTGTTTGTAACAAGACTGATGCTCTTGTCCATGTTCTTGTGACTCCTCAGCATCTGCTTTTCCTTTGATGGGACTGGAGATAGGACTTGTGGAACCTCCTGGATAGAGAGGGCCTCTTTTGTAAGGATCTGAAGTGGAAAAGATCACTTACTGCACAGACTGGAAGACTTGGCCATCCTGACATTAGAATCTTCTTGAAAACAATAGTGCATGATGTGAACTTGTTTAATCACTTATCACTCACTGGACTTTATGCTACAAAGGCTTTACCTCTAATCAATTTCTAATAGTACTCATCATGATCACATACCACAGTGAAAAGGGAACATTGAGCCCCTCTTTTCTGTAGGTTCAGATACTTAGAATCCTAACACTGAGGTGTGGTGCTAAATACTTTGTTTACTCTCACAGTTCTTCTTTCTCTGTTAGGAAGAACATAGAATGGCAGATGGGCTACTAATCCCATAACAATGCCATTTTAAATTCTTGTTGTTTCTATTTCACACAAATTGGAATTTAATGAAAACATTCAAACATAAAATGTGCACAAATAGATGAACCTTGGGAAAAAACTTTTCTATGAGTAAAATGAAAAATATAGTAAAATGAAAGTTGTAGAATCAAGACCTTTGGTAGAAACTGACAAAACAAAACCCTTTAGAAAATTAAACTATGTATTAGTCATAGCTCTCCACTAGCACCCAACAATCCTCAATATTTACTTTTATTGAATAAACTACTTTTCATTCAATGATTCATAATTGGTGAAATCATGGCTCTTAGAAAGCTAGAGCTTTAAAGATGCCAAACTTGGTTTTCAAGATGCCAAATATATATTCCAATCATACATTCTTTCTGAATATAAAACTTTGCAAAGTACGTGTGAGTGTGTCTATTGTGTGTGTGTATGTGCGTGTGCACATGGGTGTGTGTGAGTGTATATATGTGATGCCTGCTGCAAAGCTGCCAACTCTCATTCTTTTAGAAAGAGGTACTTCCATTTATTGTCTCAATTTCAATCTGCCTGGGGCCTAAAATAAAGAGAGTCACAATTGATTTCAGTTGGATATTTAGAAACTCATTCAGATTCTTTCTGAGTCAATTAGATGATCACAAGTTGGCAGCTCAGTAAATTTCCCGCTGGGAACTAGATTGCAAGAGAAAAAAAAACAAATAAAGATGTTATGTGCAATTGTCCATCAAGAATCAAGAGTTCTGGATGAGACCGTAATTGAAACACCTGTTCTCATACTTGCTGGGTCCCATTTTGAGTACAGATGAGGAAAATATTTCCACACTACATACTGGGAACATACAGTTGGTCTCTACCCCTGTTTCTGACACAGGGTTCCTAAAATCCTTGTCATTTCCTCAGTACTAAAAGTGATAGGAGGATTTTCTGCTATAATATTTTGTCTTAGTCCCATAATTTTGACATGGAGCTTCTAAGACCTTGGGAATATCTGTAGTGATGAGTATCATGCTGATGAGATGATGGGTGGCGGATCACCAGAACTCCCCAGGTATGACTAGAAGGTGGAACTTCCAGCCCTCACCCCACCCTGGGGAAGGAAGAGGAGCTGGACACTGATATAATCATCAATGTTCCATGATTTAATCAATAGCGCCCACTTCATGAAGCTTCCATAAGACTCCTAAACAATAGGGTTTGGAGAGTTTCCTGTTTGGCAAACACATCCATTTGCCAAGAAGGTGGCACAACCCAATTCCACAAAGACAGAAGTTCCTCTTCTCAGGACACTCCCAGACCTCACTGTACGCACCTCTTCATCTCGCTGTTCACTTGTATCCTGTGTAAGATCCTTCATAATAAACCAGCTATGTAAGGAAATGTTTCCCGGCACTTTGTGAGCCATCATTAAATATTATCATACCTGAGGAGGAGGTTGTAGGAAAAGCTCATCGGCCAGAAGTACAAGTGATAATCTGAGCCTGTGACTAGTGTCTGAAGTGGGGGCAGTCTTGTGAGACTGAACTCTTTACCTCTGGGGTCTGTGATAACTCTAGGTAGGTAGTATGAGAATTGAATCTAATAATAGACACTTAGTGTCTGCAGAGTTGTAGAACTGTCAAGTATCAGAAAACCCCCACACACATATTTATCAGATGTGTCACAAGCATAGAAAACGTTTGTTTTTGTGCTAGAATATCCATAATTTTCTTTGTCTTTTATACAGAAAGTGGGCCTGGTGGTTGTGTTTTTTGTTTGATTGTTTGTTTGCTTGCTTGTCTTTCAGTGCTAGGGATTGAACCCATGACCTTGGGCATGCTAGGCAAGGATTCTATCACTGAGCTACATCCCTAGGTGATAATGGTGCTTAAATCACTGTGGTTATCACTTTATGATGATCACATCATATACATGGTGAGACTGATTTACTTTGAAACCTACAATGGTCTGGGACCTCTTTCTTACTATGGCTCCACTTGGAGTTGAATAGAAGGTCCTACATAGGGTTTTGAAGAAATCTAGAAGTACTGTCAAAACTAACGTGCTATGCACCACATTTGATAGCCAAACAGGAGAATGACCTGTGCGCAATATCATATGATTTCAATATCTTTCCATCAATCACCCTGGCTGTGAAATTAATGTTTACGTGCCTTGGACCCTTTTAGAAAGTTAGTATAGGTTGACTATAAGTGCTTAGGACCTGAAGTGTTTAGGATTTGGTACCATTTTTGATCTGGGGAATATTTGCATATACATGAGATATCCTGGATATGGGATCCAAGTCTCAACACAAAATTAATTTGTTTTATGTATACTTTATATATATAACCTAAATGTAATTTTATACAGTATTTTAGTTTTGATTGTGATCCGTTGCATGGGGTATCAGATACAGAATTTCCCACTTTGTGGCATCAGATCAGCACCTAAAAGTTTCAGGTTTTGTGACATTTTAGATTTTGGATTTTCAGATTAGAAATATTCAATCTATAGGAAAAAATAAACAACCCTACATATAAGATAATTGATTCAATAGCTACCAAGAGTTAAATTTTTCAGTTAGGTTATTATTGTAAGTAAAGAAAAGCTATACTTGGCTATCTAAAATAGACATTAGAAAGCTTTTCTGTAAGGGCCAGAGATCTTTAGACTTTATAGTCTGTCAAAACTACTTAATTTGACATTGTATCATCAAAGTATCTATAGATGTATAATGTATAAATGTGGTTTGTGTTCCAATAAAATTTTATTGATGGACACTAAAGTTTGAATTTTATGTCATTTTCACATATAATAAATTTAGGGGTTTTTTTGCTTTTTTTAAAAAGAAGAATATAAAATCCATTCTTGTGCCAAAGCTCATACAAAAATAGGCAGGATTTGGTTTGTGTGCCATAGTTTACCAATCCATGATGTAAATAAATAACATTGATTTGGAATATACCAATATCTTATTTTGCCTAATGCCCAGTGCTAAATTTCATAGGGGTAAGACCATTGCAGTTAAAAAAAAAAAAAAAAACACTGCTTTGTGTGCAGAAAGTATTAAAAATTTCCTTCACTGTGTTCCTCCAAATCACATAATTTATTGACTATACCCTTGACTATGATTAAAGGACCTAAGGAAGAAAATTAATACCTCAATTATTTGACAAGGTTGAAAAGATATGTTCAGACTAATGAAATATTCTAATCAACTAAAGGCTATGCTATTTATGCATGAAGTCACTATTTGGGATACAGGGACATGGGAAAGTCTTCTGAACAGAACAACTATTGCACCAGCCACATACCTACCATCCAGAAACCTGATTATGGAATATTTTATTAATATGCCTTATAAAAACACTCAGTAACTAAGAAAGCTAGCCATAAACAGAATACATAGAATATATTCTGTAAAAATACATAATGTATAAAGTAAATAAACATATTATGTAATATATAATAAAAATACATGCATAAAATCTGTTTCAGATTTCAATCCAAATAATAGTTCACAAAGATTTCTGATAGTCATGGGAAGAAAAATGCATTTTCATAATTTAATCTTATTTAAATTTTAAAAAACTAAAAAGGATTTAAAAATCATGGGACATGTTCGAAGAATCATATAAGACTGTGTAAATTAAAGTATCTTTGCTAGAAAAGTTTAACTTGTAAAGTTGTCACTTCTGTTAACAGATACACAATGTGACATGTTATTCCTCTTAAAAGGGAGGAGACAATATGGAGGAAAGAGAGGAAATTGCCTTCATGTCATTGGCGTCCACATCACAGCAGGCTTCCCTTATCCAGATGCTGCTGTTTTAGCTACCTCTGCCCTGGACTGAGGTGGTTGAATAGTTACATCCTGGTTTGCTTTGGCAGAAGACATTTAGTGATATTATTATGATGGTTAGTTTTATTTGCCAATTTGATTGGGCCACAAGATGCCCAGGTATCTGAATAAACATTATTTCTGGATATATTTGTTTGAGTGTTTCCAGATGTGTTTGGCTTTTGATTCTATAGACTAAAGCACACTGCCCTCCCCAGTATGGGTGGGCACCATTCAATCCAGTGAGGATCTGAAGATAATACAAAGGTAAAGGCAGGTAGGATTGCCTCCTCTTCTGCCTGACTGTGGAGCTGGGACATTGATCTCTTCCCACTAGAGATCCTCAAATTCTTGTTTTCAGGTCTTCAGATCTGTACAGGAACCAACACTGTTGGC